>PVIJ01006852.1:55112-87831 GCA_004024925.1 Scalopus aquaticus
GGAAGGAGAGGGGGAGGGGAGGGGAAGGGGGGAGAGAGAGAGAGATTCACTCCCCCCACCCATACTTGGGGAGACTGGGAACCTCAGAGACCACAGTCTCTAGCAGGGTCGCTGCCTCTAAGACCTTACTCCGATCAGAGCAAGGCAGGCAATGCACAGTGAGCAGATGAGAGATGATTCCGCCTAGAAAGTTGTGACCTAAAGGAAATCAGATGAGCTCATGGGGTGGACCCCAGCTGGGGCTAGTGTGTTTGATGCTGCTCTCTGCGCACGGGGTTGACCTAGGAATCCCCCTCCAGGGAGGCAAAGCGGCAGGGTCAGCTGAGGAAGTGCTCCAGAGGGACACTTCCTGTGCAAAGGCCCTGGGGCAGGACCAGCTCCCCATCTGCCAGACGAGGCAGGGCATTTCTGGCTGAGGACCCTGAGAAGCAGAGAGACCTTCGGGCGGGTGGTGTCAGATCTTTGTTTTCGCTGAAGTGACCGAGCAGGGGCTCACGAGGCGTCTGTGGTCTGTCCCAATTGGGGGGCATTTCCAGGTGTTCTTGAGCACCCCATGTGTAACTGAGACAGAAGGCGACAGGCAGGCAGCTTGGAGGACCTCTTTGAAGTCACCTGCTTTGGGGGGCAGGCTCTGGCGACAGCAGACATCTCTAAATCCTTCCCCGTCATCCACCGGGACTCGGAACAGGAACTCGCAACCCACGTGGAGTCCGCGTGCACCCCGTGCGGGGAAGCAAGGCTGTCTCGCCACACTCATGCCCGTCTCACACTCTCTGAGTGGAAGACCAGGCATTTTCCAAACCAGCATTTCCTCGCCTTCACCACCTTCAGCGAACCCCTGCAGGAAAGCGGGTCACACGAAGCAAGTGGGCAGCTGCCCAGAGGGAGAGCTGTTTGGGTTCAGCAGCCGGTAGCTGCCTGGACAGCCTGAACTCCCTGGACACAGCGAAGAAAAGCACAGCCCACGTCAGCCTGCACTGCAGGGCCGGGACGGCGCGGCACAGGGCTTCACCTGCGGCCTGGGACCTGGGCGTGGTTCCTGGCAGTGTGCGTGGGCGGCTGCTTTGTGCCTCCTAAAGCAACGATGCTGCCCTTGGACGCGACACTCTTAAGGACTTGACTTGCAGGGACCGGAGCAGGCATCTGGCTCACATAGATGTTTTGCTTTAACAAAATATCTCGCAGGTCGTGGAACAAAGGGACATGTTCCCGCAGGGGGTGATGGGATCGTAGGGCTGGTAAGAGCTAAGGACGTGCCCTGTTGGCTCAGGTCCCCAGCAGAGGTCACCTTGCACACTCACTTCTGCCCGTGGTTTTGCATCGAGAGCCAGTGACACGCTTGGGGAAGAAGAACAGCGGCCCCATCTCACCCGCTCCCACACACCTGGCGTTGTGGGGGCCCTGCCCCAAGCGGTGGGCCTAGGTCCCCTCGGACCCCATTCTCCAGGGAGCCCAATCGAAACAATACAAACCACAAATGTAATTTTAAGTTTTCTAACAGTCACATCAAGGAATGTAAAATGGCACAAATAAAATCAGTTTCGATAATGTATTTTACTGCACCTGATGTTGGAGCTATCGGGTCAAGTCTTTGCATAAAGATGATCAGGTCACTGAGGGATTAGGAGGCACCAATGACAATGAGACTCCCGGTGCGCCTCCTGTTCACAGCGTGGCTCACGCACGTACTGAAGGTCAGCGCCCTCGGTGGCAGCCGCTGCCCTGCTGGACAGCCCTGGGGGCGAATCGCCTCTGCAACTTCTGCCCTTCATTTCTCTGCTAGAAGAAGAGGCAGCCCAGGAGTGCTGCAGCAGGGTGCAGGGAAGCTTCGGCTTCTCAGAACATCACCACCGCTGGGACGCCTCAGAGACCTGCTGCTGGAAGCTGCCAGCGGAGCGCCCCCTCTCCCAGCCCTGGTGACGGGCGGATGATGGCGGTGACCTCAGATGCCCAACTCGAGTCCTTCCCTGTGAACTGGAAAACTGGAACTGGAAAGTCTCTGTCCTCTCTCATTGGGTGCACGAAGGAGAGATGCCCTGATGTGGGCAGAAGAGTCCCAGGGCAGCTGACCTGGGCGAGGTCGAGCCAGAGAGAGAAGTGGGGTGTGGGGGTGCAAGAGGGGCGCCCAAGGCAGCATCACTGCTGCTGGGCACGCCCCGTCCTGCAGGCTGTGACCTGCTCGTCCCCCTTTTCCACTGAAGTTATTTGGAGTTGGCGTTTGTCCCTGGCAACATCTCAGTTTCTAGCCACTTATGTCTTTGAAGAGTGCAACCCCCTTCTCCAGAAACTCCTGCCTTCTTTCTAAAGCCGTAGGCTTGGAGGAAGATAATTTTAACCGTGGATGAAAAGCGCAGTGTCAGAGCGCTGTTACATTCAATTAGCGTCCGCGCTGAGGGAGAAAGCCAGGCTCGTGGAGATGACAGATTTGATCACGGGGCCCCGCCTGCCCTCCGCCAACACCTTCTCTCAGCGAGATGCTAGTTACTATTATTGCAGCCCAGAGTGCTACTGGAGCGCCAGCTCGCTCTTAGCCAAATGGCGGAGTGTCTCTGTGAAGTGTTTGCTTGCTTAATTAATCAAACCCTCTCGAAACGCAGCTCTTTTGTGCTTGGAAGAATTTTAGCTTCTAACTTTTATTAAAATAGAAATAAACCTGCCACTTGCAGTACGACAGTTGGAGCAATAAGAGCAAATAACATTGTTCGCGTCTGTTCTTCCTTTTGGAGCCTTTTAACTCGATCCTGTTAAAAGGGCTGCAAGTCAGCCTCCTGCAGCTGAGGTCCTTTTGCTCTAGAATTTCTCTTACTATGAGGCAGCACATTTGAGTCTGTTCTTTCCAGCCCCATCCGAGCCATGCTGAGCTGCGTAAACCCCATTTCTCTTCTGCTACTGGAGCCAAGGATCCAGAGAACTGTACATGGCGGTGTTCTAAATGCCGTTCCCCAGTCTGCTCTGGGAACTTCTAGATGGCGCTTAGCCTTCGGTTCTCCCTGCCCCGATCATCCATGAGCCTGGGCTCACCCTGCTGCGGCAGCTGGAGGTTTGTGGAGCTCCAGCCTTATATAACAGCTGGGGAGGGCGGGGAGCTGCAGAGTAAAGCCAAGGGCGGGAGCAGCAGGCAGAGGTCAAAGCAAGGAGTTTTACCGTGAGCCCTCGGGGGCCTTCCCAGCCAGAGTCCGCTCTTCCTTAGCCCAGGCTCAGGGTGCGCTGGCACTGCCCCGACCATCAGAAATGCTCCCTGAAATCCAGGTTCCCCCTCCGGACCCACACTCCCTGGCTGGTCATCCAGGCACTGCCCAGACTCTGGCGCGGGGACCGACGTCCATGCCCATCGGAGCCCGTGGACACAGGGCTTGGCCCCACTTCCCAGGGCCCTTGTGGACCCTCCCGCTGGCTGCAGCCCGTCCAGTTTGGGGTGCCCCCTAGAGGCACATTGGAGTTCTTCGCTTCCGGGCCCCATCCTGTGTCCATCTGCTCAGTGGCCTGGAGCCCTGGGAGCACTGGGGTTCTCTGCAAGGGGAACACCTCAGTTTTTCCAAATTCGGTGACATTAAGTCAGTGACTCCGGAGAGGTGCCAGGGAATCGCTCCCCTCCACAGACCAGCCTGCGGGGAGGGTCTCCGTCCGTCCGTCCGTCTGTCTGTCTGGAGTGCCTTCCAGGGCACCTTCTCCTTCCAGAAATGACCACAGTGCTTGCTCACTACTGCTTCAAGGAGCACCCCTTCTCCACGAGGGGCTCCATCTCCAGGTGGCCCCGGGCTGGAGGTGCATGTAGGGGTGCCTGAGAGGTCAGAATCAGGGTGACGAGGAAGTGCCTCCACCCTGCACCCCAGTTTCCTCCCGAAAGTGTGTAGTGGGGCTCTCCCCTTGTCCTGCACCCCTCCCCCGGTGAGACGGGAGGTTCCACTCCGGGGAGCCATACTGGGGCCTCACCGCGAGCCCAGCTCCGTCTTTCCCTGGGAAATGCACCTGTTCTGACGAGACACCGCGTTACGTAAGCTCCAGGCGCGTGGGCATTAAACGATGTGCGCATGTGCCGCCCACGCCCCTCGTGGCCCCTGACCCCCCTTGGCCTTCCCCAGTCCTCCTACTGGTGGCTAGTGCCTTCCTGTCCTCTTCTACCAGCATCCCAGATCCTCCCGGCAGCTCCTCTGCTGCGAGCTGGCGCTCGGACCGGCGCCAGGTGTGAGTGCGGGGACTCTGGAGAACACCCGAGGGCCTGGCTCCCGGAGCCTGCTGCTGGGTGCCCCGGGGTGGGCTTGGGTCGGGGAGTCCCAACACCAATCACCCAGCCGCAGGCTGAGGCCCCTGCCCCAGGCTCCCTGCGGTTTGTGCAATTATGTCAGACCCTCAGCTGCATTCGGGGCTCCCCCCCTCCCCACCCCCCGCGCCCCTCCAGGCTGGGGCTCCTCCTCCCTGATCTCCACCACCAGCTCTTTATCAGCCTGCTTAACTGAGCAGGGACTTGGGGTGCGTTTTCACCACTGTGGGCGCCTGTGACCCCCCACTTTCCCTGCTCCCTCACTGTCTCCTCTGCTCACGCCATCTCCCCCCTCACACCAAGTCCCCGACTTTCTCCTTGAGATGCAGAGCCCCGGCTCTCTCTTCCAGACTGCCTCGCCAGCGCCTGCCAGGCTGGTACCTGCCGTGCCGCGGGCGTCCATTTCCAGAGCGCCCCTCCCCCTGCCTGGCCCCATCTTCCAGGAGAGAGGCGGTGGGGTCCCCAAAACCACGTGGCCTGTGCCCTTGGTCTCACCCTCTAAGACGAGAGAAAGGGAAGCAGGCACCAGGCTTGTTTGCAAAAACCAGACGCGACCTTCCGGTCTAATGTCAGTGGGGTTAGCACTGCAAGTCCTTCTCCGAGGACGTCTCCAGAACACCAGCCCCAGCACCGCTCAGGAGTCCGGGGCTTCTGCCTCCTGTTTCACGGCAACGGTTCCTTTTCCAGGCAGCATCCTCTGCCCCTTTGCCCAAGGCCAGGAAATGCCAAGGAAGGTTGCTTCTCTTCCTCATCGCGGCACCAGCAGACTTTCACTATTTTAGGGGTTAAATCCCCGCCGCGATCTGAAATCATTCTTCTGGATTCCAGGGCTCAATCGTGGCTTCTCCAGAAGTCCCTTTAAAGCAACATAGATTGGTTCTCATCTCCAGCTTCATTAAACCAGATTTTTTTTTTAAAGATTTATCTATTTACACATACAAGCTGGGGCACAGGCCAGAGGCGTGGGGTGGCGAGAGGGTTCCCCAGAGACAGAGTGGGGAGCAGAACAGGCAGATCAGAAATACACTGCTGAGGGGAGCAGCGGGCGAGGCAGGAGAGGTCTGCCGCACCATGTGGGATTCTCCCCAGTCGGGCATCGAACCCGCATCGCGCGCTGCCAACAGCTCCACAGCACAGCGCTCAACCGCTGCGCCACCAGGGAGGCCCCATTAAACCAGTATTTATTGAGCGCCTGCTGTGTACCAGGAACGTGGGCCATGACTAGATGCCGAAGGGAGAGTGAGAGAGCCTTTGGCATCACTGAGTTGGCAGCGTGGTGAGCAAAGCAGACACCAGTGCAAACCAGCACGGGCACACCGGGTCACGGCGAGGAAAGTTCAGCTGCGTTTTCCGTTGTCCCTGTCAGGGGCGGGAGCTGGCTGATTTGAAGGCGCCCCGCGTGGCCTTCACCACACCGCATGAGAATTGTTCCAGGCGCTTCACATTTATTGCCGTGATTGTGCATGGAACTTTCCTCCCATTGCGTTTACTGCCAGGTTATTATTGGTGTAAAACAAAGTTATTGATTTTTATAGATTTATAAACCGGACACCTTATTAAACTCTTTTATTGCCTTTTACAATTTGGTCATAGCTTCTCCGCCAAAAGCAGTTTTCACTGACCTCAGCAAGACGCTCCCTGTTCAAATCCAGCGAGCATCTCTCTCTAACAGCCTTGAAGGGGAAACTGTGGATTAAAAACACCTTGGAGGTAACTCTCCCCTGCGCCCTAGAGCTGATCTGCTTCCTCGGGCAGCTCGTTCTCCCTCGTCACAATCTCCCTTGCGAACTCCTCGTCCTGTTCACCCAGGAGCGCCCGTCTCTTCTCCCCTGGGAGGCCTCGGCCCACGGCTACAGCTCCTGGGGCGCGCGATGCCGCAGTGCCCGTCTGGGCGGGTGAGAAGCGGAAATGCGGGTGAAGACGGGGGCTGGTTCTGGACCTCTCCTTGTGCCTCCCCACCCGTTTCACTGAAGCAGCAGCCAAGCTCTCCCCGCAGGCGCCCCATCCCTTACCTGCACCCTTGCTTCCTGGTTTTCACAGCGCCTGACTCGGAATCTGCTTACCTGCGGGGCCTCTGTTAGAACGGAAGCCTCATTTGGGGTCTCTGCGCTTGTTCGTTCCTGGACCCTCAATGATTCAACCAAAGTGTTGCCCTCTCTGGGCTCTCAAGAGTGAGAGTGACCTGAGTGAGGGCCTCTCTGGGCCAGCTCCTGACCGCCAGGCAGGCGGGCCGAGGGCTCTCCCCCAAGAAGCATAGTGTTAGGGGGCAGTTTCTTTTCACTGTTGGAGGGTGGGCTGTGCTCACTGGGCACCCCGACTTCTGTCTGAGGGTTGGCTCGGAGCAGCACTGAGGCTGTTCGGGGCGAGGACCCGGCTGCCCTTGCTGTGCTCTCAGGCCTGCGCCCGTGACGGCCCCCAACTGGCATTCATAGGCAACCCCCATCGCCCTGTGCTAGGAGATTCGGGGTTCTCCTGCCCATCTTCTGTCCATTCGGGCTTCTCTCTCCCATGGGTGGTATCAGAGGGCAGGGACACCCTCAGCCTATGCCTGCATTTTATTTCACAGTGAATCCTCCAAGTGGTCATTTTCCAGACCACATATTTTTCACAGATCTAAATCTTTTGGCCATGAATCATTTATTGAGAATTCGGAGACAAAGGGGAATTTAGAACTTGGCTCAACCACCTGAACCATTTCTACTGGGATCATTAATAGTGATTAATAGGCAATTTTTCCTTCAAAATTTTATTACAATAATTTCACTCAATCAATACTGCTATTTCTTCTCCCTCTCCCCCGCTGCAAGACTATCTCATGTACCATTTTTACTTGATTCAAGGACACACATTTCTTTACATTTTAATAGGTCTGAAATGGGGGTGACACTAGAGTCATCGACTCCCTACAACCTGGGGTGACCTGACAAGGCACCTGTGTCACTGACTGCACACCTGGGTCTCCACACGGTGTGTTTATTCCTGGTGGGCTGTGTAGACCATGGCAAAGGTGTGTGTTTATTCCTGGTGGGCTGTGTAGACCACGGCAAAGATGTGAGTTTATTCCTGGTGGGCTGTGTAGACCGTAGCAATACTCGGGAGCTTCAGTTAATGACCAATTAGAGGATCATTTGAAAGAGAAACTTGAGCCCTAGAGCTACCCGAAAGCCTCTATTGACACCTCTGATAACATCAAGAAAGTCCCAGAATTAAAACTTGCAAAATTAGGAAGAAAGCCAAGCATTTAAAAAATGCAGTGTCAGCAGCAAGAATCCCGGTGACACACAACTGAAGAGATTCCACTAGTGTCAGACTGGAGGAGGAAAAGCTGGCGGAGTGTCCCACCTTACCATCCACCCACAGTACGTTCCTTATAGAATTAATGTCTAAAATAATAATGTTGAAAGTCCTAGAAGGCATCGTGTCCTTGAATTGGCAACCTATTCCTTTTTTTTTTTGTCTTAGTTGCACATTAAAGAAAATGAATCTTTAGAATCTTACATTTGATGCCATTGATGTCATATGGCCATAATGTATATTCTCAGAAATTTGGGTCATCTCTTCCCTGGATTTTTTCTTCAACCTCTCTACCCCCGTCCAGAATATTTATCTAAGAAATGATGCAGCCAAATAGAGAGGCCGATCCTTGATAAATTGCAGGAAATGGATGTCCACATTGCAGTCCTCTACGCCTCACCACACCACGCAATTTTGTATCTACACCTACTTATTGTCCTGATAGGAAAAATCGGGTTTATGGACCAGAGACAGACTGACAAATACTGGGGCAGCTGCCTCAGAGCCAGCCCCCCTCAGGGGTGAGGTTCAGATCAGCTGGGCACGTCCAGCAGCTTGTCCCTCTGGGGAGGACCCCAGGTTATGACTCACAGCTGATGCAGGAGCTGCTGGCCCGGCGCTGCCTGCCCCCTCAGGCCCTCCCACCCTGGGCTGTGTCCCCAGAGAAGATGGGGGGCACTTCTGTTCACCTTGTGGGGTGTAGGCCCCTGTCTGCAGGGGGATGGTGCTGTCAGCCTCTCTGGGGCCCCGTCTGGACTCCCCGTCTCGTGCTATTCAAACCCCCTTACTCCTCCGGCCCCACACTCTGCTCAGAACATCCTGACCAGGCAGAAACATGCAAATAGTTGCTCCCCAAAAACCTACTAATTTTATTGATAGTAATTTCTAAAGGTGAGTCCTGTGGATTTGGGGGAAGGAAAACAGGCACGTTCTGGTGGGTGCTTGATAGAGCGGGACGAAGAAGGCCAAAATCCTGTGATGTCGGTCAGGAGGGAGCTCTGGATTTGCTCAGAGAAATTTTTTTTAGATTTATTTATTTATGCATACAAGCTGGGGTACATGCCAGAGGCGTGGGGCAGCGAGAGGGTTCACCAGAGACAGAGCGGGGAGCAGAACAGGCAGATCAGAAACACACTGCTGAGGGGAGCAGCGGGCGAGGCAGGAGGGGTCTGCCGCACCATGTGGGACTCTCCCCGGCCGGGCGTCGAACTCGCGTCGCCACTGCTGACAGCTCCACAGCTGCGCCACCAGGGAGGCCCCTGCGCAGAGAAATTTTTATTCCTAGGTTGGCTGGGGTGGGAGAACATACCTCAGAGGGCTGGAGTATAAACTGCGGGGCCAGAGCAGAGGGGAATGTGGCGCTTATGCAGGAAGCGACGGGGAGAGAGGACGGAAGGGGGAGCAGCGAGGAGATGGAGGGGGCGGCCGTTCTCGTGCTGCGTGACGTGACTTTACCTTGAAAGCCTCATCTTCAGTCTGGGTGTAACAAAAACCATAAAACATTTGATGTGAGTGGATTTCCATGGAAACTGCTCAAGATGCAGAATCCCGTGCCTCGGCGTCGTCTGGGGCCAGCCCAGGAGGCCCCGAGAGCCTGGCTGGGGACACTCAAACCTGAGGGGCTGCATTTGGGGGTATCTTTTGTAGGGTTGTGACAGTGGCTGGCGGGTCATCTCCTGCTCTGTGGCACTGTTTTCTGAATTCTGCTTGTCCACAGACCAGGGCAGCGGGTCCAGGCCGTGAAGCCAGCTGGGCCGGTCACTGACCTTTCTCAGCCTCTGCACAGGGGCTGTCTCTGCCCCTAGCCAGTGCGTGGCTGGTCTGTGCTGAGGGCCCAGGCACCCCTGGGTGGTGGGAGCATCACCCGCGGGCAGGGGCCACCCAGGTCTTCCTCTCCCACCCCCTGGGCTGGCCCGGCCCCACAGACTCATATTTTGGCCTGTGGGGATGTCTCTGGAAGGAAACAAGTACATCCTCTGGGGTCTGGCTTGGGTCTCCGGCCACCGTAACACGCGCAGCCCAAGCTGGGCCCGTCCTCTCTGAGGTTCTGGGAGTGACGACGGACCCTGTGGAGCCCCCGTGGAGATGGGCTTTGACCTTCAGAGATCACATGAGAATCCCACAACCCGGCATCAGGCAGGTGTGAGCAGGAGAGCGTCGTACGTTCTCAGGTGGATACAGAGGTGCGAACGGGGAGGGGTGCCTGAGGCTCGTGAGCTGCTGTGGACTGAATGGGCCCCGCTCCCGGCATACGTTGGAGCCCAGTCCTCCGGGTGGGTGCTTGGAGGGGGCGTCTTGGGGGGTGGTTGGGTTTAGGGGAGGCCACAGGTGGGTGCCCGTGGGCTTCAGAGCCTTTGTGAGGAGGGACGTGGGTTTCCTGCTCCCGTGGAGCCGTGAGGGCGCCTTGGGGAAGAGACATCCCGAGACCAGGCCGGCACCCTAGCCCCAGAGTCCCCGTCGGCAGGCGCGACCGTCGAGGCTGTGCTGTTAGGGAACCAGCCCCCTTGCCCTGCCAGCACACCCTCCGCTTTAAACACCGTCATCTTGGATTTGCAAGAAGGAAAATCTTCAAAAGTACTTGGCTAAAACACAAATGAACGCAAAACCCTTGGTCCGCCCTTGTGATGGCGCAGAGAGGTGTCTGCTTTGGAGAAGCTGTGCCCAGTGGACCATTTGGGGGTCTAAGAGACCCTCGAGGCTTTGCGGGAAGTGACATGGGCTCAGGCGCCAGAGCGGGCTCTCGGCCGTGGTGCCCCGCGGCGCCTTCAAAGCAGCACCGCCAGGCGGACAGCCCGAACCCCGGGGCGAGCCGGGCCCCTGCGCCCTTTGAAAGCTCCCCAAGCACTTTGGATGCGCCGAGCAGAAGACGCGGCTTCACAGCTGGATGACGTGGACTCGGGGCTCGGTCGCTTGTAAAATCAGAGCAAGCGAGGGCCGGAGAATCCCGGGTAAAAAGGGGAGAGGCAGGGGGGCCGTAATAACCACGTCAAAACCCAGAATCTGCACCTGCTGCTACGTTCCTCCCGGGTGAATGTATTTTAGGGGCAGGTTTGCCGCGACCGCTAGGCGGGAAGCACCTCCTGGTTTCCACGGCGCCCTCCGGCCCCAGTTACTGTCCAGCCCTTGGAGGCTCCTCCGACCCACTGCACTTCGCTCTTTGTCCTCAGACCCAAAGGGAAACACTCCCCTCTCCATCGCGCCTCCTCCCCCGCCCCTGCCAAGATAGGGCCGGTGAGGCCCTCGCCAGGAGCGGCTCTTTCTGGGGGCCTGTGTGGGCGGTACAGGGCTGGGGCAGGAGTCACGGGCTGCTCCGGGGCCCCCGACCCCGCGGGCAGTGCTCCCTCCGCTGAGCAGGAGCCCACCGGTGCGCAGCCCTCCGGGGAGGCAGCTGTGCCCACCCCCAGGCGCGGAGAGCAGGTCTTGGACACCGGCCAGACCCTCCCCCACGGCTCTCCAGGCCGGATTTCCAGACAACAAACGTTTCACCATCTCTTCATACACGCCGCCCACTGACGTGAGTGTGAGTGTGAGTGTGTGTGTGTGTGAGTGAGTGTGTGTGTGTGTGTCTGCCTCTCCTGTGCCTCTGGGCTTTCTCTGCCTGCCAGGATCACCTGGCTTCCTCCATGCGCCCTTCCAGCCGGCCACTTTCCCTCCCTCCCTCCATCTACTCACCCCCCCCCACTCACCCACCCACCATCCCCCGTCCATCATCACGTGTTGGAGGCGTGCCGGGCACTGCTGGGCTCTGGGCAGGCATGGGGGCGTGCCAGCCCTCCTGAAGTCTGCCTGTGCTCAGAGGGGCCATCAGAAGTTCGTCAAGGTCCCCGCACGCAAAGGTGGGCTGACCAGTAATCACGTCTCCTCCGTCCTGCCAGACGGCGCCTCCCGTTCTCAGCGTCTGGCCAGAGTTTTGAAGTGTCCACTTGGACCCCGGCAGGCATCCAGGCTCCCACCCCACGCGAACGCCTCGTTCTCTTTCCTTTGCCCCTAAGTGCTAAAATCACTAGAGGCTTCTCCGTCTCCGAGAAACGCCCCCTTTCCCCTACTGCTGAACGCAGCAGGATCCATTTTGGCCTTTGCTCTTCAGCTCCAGCATCCATCCGCCAGAGACGCGTGTCCGCCCTGCTCTGGCCCTCTGCTCAGCCCCCAGGGCTGCCCACACAGCCCGCAGGCTGTGACGGTGGCTTCAGACCTACCCCCAGACCTGCCCCCACATTGCAGCCCAGCCGCCTCCTAGGGCACACTTGACGCCGTTGCTCCAGGGGCCCCGTGACCCTCATCTGAAATTCTAAACATGCTCTGCAGCGCCCCCGCCCTCCAGAGCACCGCGGCCGTTCTCTTGATTTCTTGTAATTTTCACCCTCGTATTTACCTTATTTATTGGGGTCTCCACTCCTAGGCTTTCTGAAGTTGGAATGCTCCCAAGTAGTGCTGAGGCCACCTCCACACACACCCCGACGGGCACCCTAATAGGCACCCCAACACCAACACGCACCCCAACATGTACCCTAACATGCACCCCGTGTACTCCAACACATACCCCAACATATACCCCAACATGCACCCCAACATGCCCCCCAATACACACCATGTTCACAAACCCCCGTCGATCCCCAAGGGCTGGTGTGGCGTGAGTCCGCCCCCCACCCCCAGGATAAGCCGAGGCTCCCCGACATGCTCAGGCCCCAGCCGCCCCCCGCGCACCCGCCGTCCTGAGCGCCGTGTGCGTGTCCCGAGGGTTTACCCGCGCTGCCTGGCACCCCGCGAGACCTCCAGGGCTGCAGGATCCGCCAGCTTGCTCCCGATTCTGTATCCCTCCTTGAGGAGCTCAGTAAGTGCGGAACTGTCACTACGGACACGCACCCTCTCGCTAAGTGCCTTTAGGGGCCTCTGGCTTCCTGCTCTGTTGGGCTCGAGTCTGGAACCTGAGCTGCTCCCAGGCTCGTCCCCATCTGTTCCCTCAGCCTCGTGTCACGGACTCCACCCCACGGCCCAGCCCCAGCCCCAGGCCTACGCCCCCCACCCCTGCCAGTCCCATATCAGTCGAGACTTTCTTAGCCTCTGCAGCTCCAACCTATTAAACCCTTTACTGTCCTCTAAAGGTCAGCTCTAACGCCATCTTTCTTGGTTCTAGAATTCTGTAGCTGCTGCTTGTAACACTCCTGCTGCTTTCTGCCTTGTAGCAAATCAGCCGCTTTCATGTCTTCCTTGCCAGCTAGACTGAAAAAAGAAAAATCTCCTGGTTGTTTCAATTTGTTGTTTTTAAGCTGGTAACTCATAGGAGTGGAGAAAGATTAATTTGTTGCATTAATAGAAACAAGAGTTAATTAAAATAGTGTCCCGCAATGCTAAGCGTGTGTCTCGGCACTTTTCATAGAGCATCTATTTCTCAGCACGAAGCTCCGAACCCCTCTAAGCCGTGGGGACCAAGGGAGCGGGAAGCCAGAGCGGGAAGCCATCCTCTGCCCGGCACCGGCTGCCTTTGAACAGCCGGGACCTTGAGCGGTCTTTGCAAATGCGGGGGTGGGGAGGGCAACATCAATACGGAGAAGACAGACGATTTCCATTCATTTTATCTTATATTTTAGGACCTAAATATAAATATTCCAGCCATTCATCTCAGCGTGATTTGGCTATGGGAACATAATCTGGATTGTTTGAAAAACGGCGGCGGCTTCTATTTTGGTCCTGGCACAGGAAATTCAGCCTTTGTCCATTTTTACAGTTTGATTTATGTGAGGTTAAAAATTCATAACGCAGGAGCTAACCTCAAGCAAATATTGTTTTTTGCATGAGCCAATTCAAACGCTCTCTCATCTCAGGTTTCCTGTTCAAAGGGCTTAGAAACATAAAGCTGAGCAGTGAGCGGCCGCCTGTTTGATCTGCTGGGAGCCTGCAGCTTTTGCTGCCTTCCGGGGACCGGGTGGCTGGTCAGGGAGCGGACGGGGGTCCCGGGGCCACTCCTGCAGGTGCACGTTCTGTGTTGAGTACCTCGAGTTTGTTGTCTTATCCAGTCCCCCGTGGCCCTTCACTTTCCAGATTAGCTTTCCAGATTAGCAGGAACTGAGACAGGTGAACTCACCTGTCTGTCACCTGTCTGAGCTTGCACCCCAGGCTCTCCCCGCCTCTGAGGCTGCATGCTGGGGATGCTGCCGGAACCGTGGAGACGTCACAGCTCATGACCGGCCGCCCTTCTGAAAAAGTTTTCAACTCATCTCTAGAAAAGAGCTAGACTGAAGGCACTGAAGTTTTCACTTTACATATTATGTCAGATCATCTACTGTCAGTTTGTCACCATCGTCATCATCACCACCAATGCCATCCAAGCACCACCAGCACCATTTCGACCTTCCCCACCCCAACTGCCATCAACACCACTACCAGCACCACCCCAACCACCACCACCATCACCATCACCATGACCACCACCACTATCATCACCACCATCCCCACCATCACCTCCACCATCATCACCACCAGCTCCATCACCATCACCACCACCAACACCACTGCCAGCACCGCCGCCATCACCACCTCCACCATCACCATCACCCCCATCACCATCACCCCCATCACTAACACCATCATCATCATCACCACCATCACCACCGCCATCACCATCACCATCATCATCACCACCTCCACCATCACCACCACCACCACCTCCACCACCCAACCACCACCACTACCCCAACCATCACCACCT
This sequence comes from Scalopus aquaticus, assembly GCA_004024925.1. NCBI lineage: Eukaryota > Metazoa > Chordata > Mammalia > Eulipotyphla > Talpidae > Scalopus > Scalopus aquaticus. Next base: position 69,374 of record PVIJ01006852.1, read on the forward strand.
CCACCATCACCCCCATTACCACAGTTAATATAGTTGACAGAGCATGGAGGAGAAATCTAGGATAAAGCAGTCCAGTGAGAATAATGTCAAATCACTTCATCCACGGAGTGAGGAATAATTCTGGAGCAGGACGCAGGTGGAATATTACGAGCTGGTGAAGCATCTTAAGGTTCCGCCAAAGATGCTCTCCCCGACGAAGCGCCGGCAGCGGGCTGGTCCTCGTTGTTGCTCCTTGCAGGACCACTTACTTACACGTGCTTTATGCCAAGATTCTCTTCCGATTTCATTTCCTACTCCTCTTACTGCTTTAAAATTCATTTCCGTTATCAGTTCTGAAAAAGGGAATTTTAAGTCATCACATAATGAAATCTTAAGCAAAATTATGTTACAAATTATGACAATTATCTTCATTTTATAGACAAAAGCGCTCATGCTTTAGAATGCTTTTCTGTATTGCCCCTCGGTCTCCAAATTTAACTTTCTGCAAATGGGATTGGAACGTCGTGAACGCTCAGTGAGCCGAGAGCAGCCTCGATTGATGATGACATAAGAAGAAAATCAATCACCGCCAATACGAAACCCGGCGGGGAAGTAACTGAAGCGGAAAACGATCCATTTTGCGCAGAGCGAAAAGAACGGGAAGGCCGGCTTCGTCGGCCCGTCCCTGAGTCCACCAGCGGACAGCGGGTCTGTGGGGTTCACTTTCCGAGGCTGTGCGTGCAGGGAGCGCCTCCGTGCAGAGCGCCCTCAGTTCTCCTGCGTGGCTGCACCGGAGCAGGTGATAGCGACGGACCCAGAACACGCGGCGCCACCTAGGCCGCCTTCGCCCTCATGGACGGAGACGCAGCGGATGGGGCCGGTTCACGCCATTAATCTGTGTCCTGTGAGCGTCCTGCTCCGGGCTCCTTTTCGAGTGAGTGTGAGCGCGCCCTCGACGGAGGACCTCAGGCCGGGTGGGCTGGGCCCTGAGCCCCTCCTTAGCCCCCCCCCCACCCCGAACCCATATGCAACTCAGTGGTTTTTCTTGGAGGGTGGGCTGGGGTTCGGATTTGAGGACTAAGCAAGGGGGGCTGGTGAGGCGAGTGAGGAGAGGCACATCTGTGGCCAGAGACACAAGCGGGTTCAAGATGGAGCTGAACTGAGACCAGAAAGCCCTGAAGTCTGGCCCCTCTACCCAGTACTGGGCAGAGCCTGGGGGACCCAAGGCTTCAGGCACGGGCAGCACCACCCGCTGGGCTGTAGGAGAGGGGACAGGCATGGGGCCTCGGGGCAGGCACACCTGCCCACCAGTAGGCACCCAGGTCACGCCCTGGGTCCAGAGTATCTGCCGTGAGGAGCCAAGGGGGCGAGGCGGCTACGGAGATGGAGATTCAACTTGCTGCAAACACAGGGCGGGCACCGGGGAGGGGCTGGCGGCCAGCGAGCCGGGGGCAGGGCCACACCAGGGGCAGGGCTTGCCACGGCAGAGGCAGAGGGCTGCGCTGGCCACAGGGCTGTTTTCTCTCCTCCTGGTGAACTTGACCTGTGATTGGATGAGTCATGGAAGTCGGCTCTTAGATGCCTTGACCCACCAGAAAAAGGAGGTGGGATTCCTGGAAAAGGAAAAAAAGTTGCCCTTGTAGGATCAGAAGGAGGCTGGGCCCTTGGCGTCCACAGCTGGCGTTTCCCAGGCAGAGGGAGTGAGCCGTGCAGAGGCCAAGAATTAACAAACGGCAGTAAATCCTTCGTGCACCAACAGGTTCTGGGAAATGGCAGCTTAAGTGAAGTGACAGGTGACGAAGTCAGTTTGCCGCGGGCTCCTGGCATCAGCAAGCATCAAGTCCCTCCAGCGTGTCTCTGGCCCGAAAGACATCACCACATTTCTAAAGAAAGACCCAAGCACACCTCACATTTGTGTTCATTCGTTCGTCTTCCAACCCACTCACGCCAGCCCAGGGGCGTGGCGGGGAGTGGGACGGGTGTAGGGAGGGCTGGGGCCGCCCGCCCTGCCAGAGGCTCTCCGTGGGGGCGCGCTCACACTCACTCTCACGCTCACCCTCCGACCGCGACAATGAGATACGGGGTGGGGGCTCACGAGCACATCTGGAATGCAGGAGGACCCCCGCAGAAGTGGCTCCCGCTGAGAACTGGTTGTCTTGTCTTCTCATCCACACTGCGATAGGTTGACACTGAGTGAAGTGAATTCCTTGGACTCTTCCGATGCTCCAGAAGTTCTGGAAATGTCCCCTAAAACACACCAATAACTGGAAGGTTACACCAGTGAGCGTCTTGGTAGAGGCTCACAGATTGGGGGTCGCACTTGGGGTGTAAGCGCAGTTAGGGGTGTGTCTGTCCACTGCCATTGCAGAAACAGCTGCCGAGTCGCTGCTTGGAACCTCCGGTCGGGCCTCTCCGCAGCAGGCGCTGCGCTGGCTGAGCTGATGTGCGCCTCCGGTCAGCACTCGGCTCTCGTGGTCACTGGCTGATGCCCGCAGGGGTCAGCAGCAGTCACCCCACGTGCAGCTGAGCTGAACAGGGCGACGAGGCTGTTTTCTTTTTCAGCTCTTACTGCAAGCAAGAACCCTTTGTGTGGTCTACTTCGTGTCACGTTTTTCCCTATTTTTGTGTGTGTTTGTTTTTTGGTGGTGGTGGTGATTTCATTGAAGTGACCCCACAGGCTCAAGGAGCAGGTGAGGCCTTAGGTGCTCTCCCAGGTGTGAGTTGCGGTCGTCCATCATGGCACCAACACTCATGAGTCGGGCCTCCCTGGTGGCCTGGGGTCAGGCCTCAGCGCTGTCGCTGGCCTGAGTTCGATCCCCGGCCAGGGAGCTCCCCACAGGGCGCGGCAGACCTCTCCTGCCTCCCCGCTGCTCCCCTCAGCCCTGTGTTTCAGTGGATCTGCCTGCTCTGCTCCCCACTCTGTCTCTGGGGAGTCCTCACCCCCACACTGCTGGCCCGCACCGCAGTTCTTCTACAAAATAAATATTAAAATAATAGTACTCGTGAGTCAGCGCAGGCACTCACAATGTGTCCTGGAGCAGAAACGCTCGTAAACAAGGTTCTGTGTCGGTCAACTGACACCCAGGTGGTGGCCGGGACCCGCAGGAACCTGGCCTGATGGCCCCCATGCCAGGGGACGTCAGGCACTCTCCTGCTGGCAGCAGCGAGAATGTCGCACTTGTCAACATCTGCACCGTCGCTGTGGGTCGGGCTGGGCGTGGCTTCGCTGGCCTCTGTCCAGGGTCTTGGGACCGCAGCCAGACTGTGCTCCCCTCAGGAGGGACCTCCCCATGCTCCCCCGGTGGCGGCAGAGCTCTGGGGCCCCTCTCCCAGAGGCTGTGGGGGGCAGCTCAGTCTCTGGTCCAGAGGAGCGTCTCTGACCCGCTGTCCACTCGGGGGCGTCCGCAGCACACCGTCAGGGAGGGTGCCCTCGCCTTGCCCACACGGCACGACTCGAGGGGGCCACCCGGCGCCCTGGCACGCCTGTTGGCTGGGTGACGTGGCCAGTCCACCCACACTCAAGGCCGGGGTCAAACAGCGTGACTCTCTGGATGGAAGGGCCCCGCCCAGAAGCCCAGAACTGGCCTTCGGGCGTGTCCCTTTGACATGGGTCACTCTGAGCAGAGGCCAGTCGGGGCCCTGCAGGCTTCGGGAGCTGTGACCATCACGTGGTCATCTGGAGCAGTGAAAACTGGCCATGACCCCGACCGAGCCAGCCCCAGAGGAAGCTTCCTGGGGGTGACCCCGCCCACCGGCGGGCAGCTGTCCACTGCAGGCCTCTGTCCTGGGCCCTCTCCTCTCACTTCAAAACCCAGGTTCCTGTCCCGCCCCTGAACTCAGAAGAAAACCTTTGTTTCATCCCTTTACTCTAGAATTTAGAGACACGTCATTTCTCCACGTTCGTAGGCAGATTTGCTCTTTCTCCTGCTCATCTGTCCTCTGATTGCTTGACCGGCCCACGATGAACCCCAAGTGTCAGCAGAAGCTCCCCCAACCCCTACAGGGTTATGTTAAAGCACGTGGGCTACAGAGGTGAACCAAAAGTCTTCCAGAAGACCCCAGACCAGCTGGTGGAGATGAGATGGCGCCATTTATCTGGAAACAGCCTGATGCTGCTTTGGCTGGGGTGGGCCTGTCACGCCCACTCCACCTGGCATGGATGGGGCTGGGCTGCGTGTGGCACATGAGGCCTGTCCAGCTCTGCCCCTCACCTGCGAGAACGCCGCACTGACTCAGCCAGCTCTGGGCACCAGGCCACACTGTCGGGACACCTGGGCGAGGCTCACAGGCCTGCCGAGATGACCAGCAGGAGAGTGACCACCTCCGCGGCTCACAGGGCTGCCTCCAGTTCCCACGCCAACGTGACAAGACGTCCACACTGCTGAAAAAGTCTGACGCTTTTGGGGGGACTGACATTCTCAAAGGGCCCCCGTTTCAGGGTGTGATTTTGGTGGAACAGAAGTGGCCAGGCCCAGCCTAGAGACAGTCATAGTCCCTGCCTGACCTGACCAGGACTCTGGGGGCCCACGCAAGAGGCCCCCAGAACCACCTGCTCCATCCCAGAACCTGTGGGCGCAGGGATTGCCGTGAAGGGCGGGCGCGAGCCACCCGGAGCTGGTCCGTCCCAGACGCACACGTCCCTCGGGTGACGCCGAGGCCCCTGACCACTGCCCCGGCCGCTGGTGGCTCCGACAGCTACCGAGACGGCCTGCGGTTATTCAAGTGTCCCCCCTCCTTCTAGACGTGAAGGGGGGTTGGATTTGGGGTCTCCCGAGCGCACCAGCCTGTGTGGTCCGAGTCTGCCCACGCGGGGGTGTCCGTCAACGGCCTCTTTCTCTTTGAGGCCTCCAGGCTGCAGCCCTTTTGTGAGACTCGCTTTGTTTCTCTTCTTTGGAGTCCAGAAGCCATTAGCGGCGGCACTCCCGCTTCTTGGGGGGCCAGCCCGGGCTGCAGATGGCAGACAAAGCCGGGCTGTGCGGGGCGCGGGGGCTCTGGCACAGCCCTGCACTAACATTTGCTCTCTCCAAGCCTCTCTCGGAACAAAGGCTTCTCTGTGGGCAACCCCGGGGAGCCCTGTCCTTCCTGTGAGGGTGTTTGTTTCTAGTCCTTTCCAGAAACATCCTCCCAACTTCTGGTTCAGCAAAAGGCAAGAGAGTCTCTGCAGAGACAGTGGGGTTCACGGGGTCACACCCCGTCCATCAAACCAGGTCGTCTCACTCAGGGGCGGGCCTGTTTCCCTGCGCTCACCCCGCCTCCCTTTTTGGCCCTAGAATGCTGACACGAGCTGCCAGAAGGCAGAGGAACCTCGCTCACCTGGAGCCCGAACTGCGCGTCCCCGGTGCTGGCCCGGCGCTCAGATTCCCGGGCCCCCAGCCCACCTGGAGCAGCATGGGGGCAGGTGGGGGCCGGGAACGTGCGTTGGCAACAAGCCCCACCCAGGTGTCTCCCACGGGCGGTCAGTCTGGGCACTGCCGGGCAGCGTTTGTCTAGAAAACAAGCCAGAGGGGCGGGCAGCGGCGGGGAGGCCGGGAGCCGCACGGGGGCAGGGGCCGACCCCTCACCCGGGCTGCGGCGCTCGGCCCAGGGGCCGGCTCGGGAAGAGCCGAGGAAACTGCGCCCTCCGGGCTTCGCCTCGCGGGCTGGAGGCCAGGAGGAGGCCTGCTGGGCGGGCGGCGGCGGCGGGCGTGGCCCGACTTCACCCCTGACCCCCTCCTCGTCCTGCTGCCCGGGCGGGGCCTGGCTGTGGCTAGTGCCGGGGCTGGCAGCCGCGCCGCCTCCCATCCACGTACTCCTCGGCGCCCGCAAGGACGTACAAAGCCCCCCGGGAAGCGGCAGCAGTCACATCCCCGCGCTGAGGACCGAGGGGCTCAGAGGTCACCCCCAGGCCAGCCGCTCCCTCTGCCCGAGTCTGAAGGTGTCGCTCACGGAGGCTGCTTCTGCCCCGCACCCCCGGTTATGAGGGTGCTCCGTGGCCACCCCAGGCCGGCGGCTCCACCGAAGGTTCAGGCAGCTCAGACAAGAACCTCGGAGCTCGGGCATCCGCCCCATAGGTTTTCTAACAGAGGCAGGGAAAGGAGGCCGGGGGGGCGGAAGGGGGCCCCTGAGAATCTCTGAACCCCTTTCCTCTGGGCGCTCTCTGGCTTATCTCGCGGCCTCTTCCTCTCTTGGCCGTTCTCTGCTGCGCCGTCCTTGGCACCGCTGCCCTTACAGCCTCAGCCCCGGCCCAGGTGCGCCCACCCGCGCAGGCTCACGCCCCCCAGGTGGCCCCCATCAGCCCGAGCGCCCCCAGCCACGCTCCCAGGCGCCTCCTGCACTGGAGGCGCAAAAGCCCTAGCATCTTCACTTACCCTACACGGAACAGCCGTTTGTGAGGGGCTCCCGGGCCCCTGGCCCCATGACAGGATGCTGGGAGGCCCTGGAAAGTGGGGGACTACTCTCCAGTCCTGGCTTTTCGGGGCACGGGGGCCCCACCTCCAAGACGTAGGTGCCCACGGACACGGCAGCTATCCCCGTGGGACACGTGGAGACCTCGGGGCGTGTCCTGCTGGGTTCCCAGGGCTTGGGGCTGCTCAAGGCCGCCGACTCTCCCGGGGGGCAGGTGACGGTTTCTGGGGGGGCAGCGAGCACCCCTGCGTGTTGGCAGCGTGTTTGGCTTGCTGCTTAGCAGTGTGGCTTTTGGCCCTGGTGAGTATTGTTCGGACGGTGATGAGTAAAGAGAAACAGTCTAGGATGGAGGTTAGGTTTGCTCCGTGACAGAGGCCAGAGGGATTGGGGTCGCAGAAAATGAGCTTGAGCCTTGTTCTGGCCTCGGCCACGTGGGATCCTCAGTTTGAAGCTGATGAACCCTTCGGTCACCGGGACAGCGGCCCGACCACTTCAGGGCAGGGTCTTCCTGGGGGCCCCCTCATCCTGGGGGCCCCTCATCCTGGGGCCCCTCATCCTGGGGCCCCCTCATCCTGGGGTCCCCCTCATCCTGGTGCCCCCCTCATCCTGGTGCCCCCCTCATCCTGGTCCCCCCCTCATCCTGGGGGCCCCTCATCCTGGGGCCCCCTCATCCTGGGACCACCCCTCATCCTGGGACCCCCTCATCCTGGGGTCCTCTCATCCTGGGGTCCCCTCATCCTGGGGCCCCTCATCCTGGGGGCCCCTCATCCTGGGGCCCCCTCATCCTGGGACCCCCCCTCATCTTGGGACCCCCTCATCCTGGGGTCCTCTCATCCTGGGGTCCCCTCATCCTGGGGGCCCCTCATCCTGGGGCCCCCTCATCCTGGGACCCCCCTCATCCTGGGGCCGCCTCATCCTGGGGTCCTCTCATCCTGGGGTCCCCTCATCCTGGGGGCCCCTCATCCTGGGGCCCCCTCATCCTGGGACCCCCCCTCATCCTGGGACCCCCTCATCCTGGGGCCGCCTCATCCTGGGGTCCTCTCATCCTGGGGTCCCCTCATCCCTGGGGGCCCCTCATCCTGGGACCCCCTCATCCTGGGATCCCCTCATCCTGGGGTTAACCCCATGGCAGCCAGTCGGGTCAGGGCTACTCGGGGCTCCCCGGCGCTGCCTCTGGGTGTGGTGATGTCCCCCATAACACTTCCCGAAAACATGTCCAAAAGGAGTCGGCTGGACTCTGCTTTGAGGCCAGGAGCAAAATGCCCTTGTCAGCGGCCACAGACCAGCTCCACGGCCGCCACGCCTCCGTGGATCGTTCTGTTTCGAAGCAAACACTTTCTGAAGCCGACCCTCTGGCCCCACAGTTCGCCCCAAGACGTCAACCGCCAAGCGGGACTCACAGGCTGAGAGCCTCACTCACCTGGACAGCACCCCCGGCGGCGGGCGCCCACACGCACCTGTGCGGCTGCCGGGTCAAGGTCACAGCACACAGCGTGTCAAGGTCAGACCTGGGTCTGCCACCTGGGCAGGTGGGCCCCGCCAGCCCTGGGGTTCAGAGCAGAACCCCCGGAGCCCAGCCACAAGCCGCACTCAGCCCTGGGCCCCCTGAGCTGCTGCATCCCCTGGGGCCGGGGCCTGCAGGGCTAGAGGGATCACCCTGTCTGAGGATTTGGGGTCTGCCCTCCGGGGCGTCAGGCTCAACCGCAGGCCCCAAGGCCGTGCCCACCCCTGCGGCCGTGTGAGCTCCCCGGCTGGGAGACCAGCGCAGACTCGCTGGTGTCCTTCCACTTCAGGGTACCGTGGGGCGCTGGGCCCTGCGGGCCTGGGCAGCGGGGCGAGTTGCTGGCTCCAAACCTTCCGCCCTGAGACTTTGATAGCAGGGACATCGCCGGCCTTCCACAGCCGGCCTTCCACAGCCGGCCTTCCACAGGGCGCCTTTGCTCGTGGGAAAGCAGAGTCCGTGGGCCGCTCTCCCTGCCCGGCAGCCCGCGTCCTCTGCGTCGTCTGCTCCTCAGCGGCCCAGAGCGGGCGGCGAAGCTGGAGGCCGATTCACCCGAAACCTTCAAGGAAACCCTCGAGCGCCTGCCCTGCCAGACTGTCCTGCGAGTCCTAGGACCCGCGGCCTCCTCCTTGGAGGGCAGGGGAGGAGGCAGCCGGCCCGAGGCCAGGCTGACGGACACCGGGGCAGCTGGACAGCGGCTGTGTGGCCACGAGCACACGCGCCGTGTCGTCTCCCGGCCGTGGCGTGTTTCAGTGGCCACGGCCCACCTAAGGGGGTCTTATAAGAGAGCCCGGGGGCCAGCCGGGGGCCCCCACGGGAAAGCCGGCTCCCGGGGCCGGGCAGGCCGAGTGGCACGTCCCGACGCCTGTGCAAATGCGCAGTGTTAATAAAGAGCCAGTGTAGGTTCCAGCCTGCCCCCTTTGTGAATCCTAAAAACAAGACTTATTTGAATTTAAAAGGCGCTTGAGCCTTCCTGACTGAAGGGGCTTGGGGAAGCCCCACCGGGTGACCCTAGTTAAGCCCTGAACTGGCTGAGTCCCCACCCCCCACCTCCCTGGCCCCTTCCCTTGCCTCTTCTTGCCACCCCTCAGCGCGGGGCCTTGGGGTTCCCTCCACTGGGGGAGTCCAACCCCAGGACTTGAAGCTGAAAAGAAGCTTTTTAGGGGCATGGACGTCACTCCTGAGGGGCAGGCTCGGACTTATCCCGTCTTCGTCCTAGAAGGTGCTTGCCCTGCAGCTTGTGACAAAGTGGGGGGATTCAGGTCCCCACAAGCCCAGACACAATGAGAAAGGACAGACCCCCCCCCGACACCGCACAGGCCCGACACTGCAAGGGACATTGCTCTGCTTCCCTCTGAGTCTGAAACTGTCTCACAAAGTGAAAGCACCTGCTCTTTGCTATTATTTGAGGCTCTGTTGTGACCCCTTTTAAGGTTATAATGTTCTTGCAGCTATTTTTGTCTTATTCATCTTTTTATGAATCACAGCCCACGTTTCTGTCCCTGACAACCGTCAGCTCCGCGCACGCAGCTCCCTCGGAAGCCAACGGCTCGCCCTCGACGTCCAGGGCGGGGCCTCGGGCTCGGAGGACCCCAGCTTAGGCTCCAGCCGCCGGCGACCTTGAAAGAGTTCGGGTGCTTTTTCTTTTTTGCTTTCTAGTGATGGTAAAGAGGGTCCATCAGACAGACCGGTGAAAACATTCTCTCTGGCGTTGAGCAGGAAGCGGGAGGCTGCGGAGAGAAGACGAAGGCCACGGAGAGGTTCCGTACGACAGGGGCGCCACTCAGAGCAGAGGGGACCCCAGCCTGTCCTTTGCCGCTAGGACATCTCCCCACAGGCCGAGAAGAGCAGGAGCTCCTCTTGCTTCACACGGTTCCTAGACCTGAGGCTCAACGGTCAAGCACGAGGGCTCCGGGCCAGAAGATCTGGATTCATTCCCAGCTCACTTTCAGCGTGTGACCTCCCCGAGGGCGACAGGTCAGCCTCAGTCCCTCCCGCTGTGTGGTGTAAACGGATCAGCCTCAGTCCCTCCCGCTGGGTAGTGTAGACAGGTCAGCCTCAGTCCCTCCCCCTGGGTAGTGTAGACAGGTCAGCCTCAGTCCCTCCCGCTGTGTAGTGTAGACAGGTCAGCCTCAGTCCCTCCCACTGGGTAGTGTAGACAGGTCAGCCTCAGTCCCTCCCGCTGTGTAGTGTAGACAAGGTCAGCCTCAGTCCCTCCCGCTGTGTAGTGGGGATAAGTGGGTTGTTAGAGGCAAAAATGAGGCCACTCCCCCAAATGAGATGATTCGCACAGTTGCGTGACAACCACTCGTTATTATTCTACCGCCACGAGGAGGAAAGGTTAGGACTTGGAAGACTGAGGAGAAAAAGCAGCTGGCAAGGCAAGCACCCCAAGGAGCAGGGCCACGCGAGGCTCCGCAGCCCCTCAGAGGAGGGCAAGGAGCGGACGAGGCCAGGCAGGGAGGTGGAGGGAGCTGGAGGGAGGTGACCCAGCGCAGGCCCCGTCCTGGACCGCACTGGACACGAGAAGATGGAGCTCCGGGCCCTGTCCTGGGACCGGGCACCAGTGGGCAGCGGTGGAAGCAGGGGCCCGCTGCCCTGCAGGACAGCCTATGGGCCTGGGAACCCCCAGACCAGACCCGGGGGACCCTCAGCCATCAGGAGCATGCGGCCGCTCTAGCAGTCGCTGTTTTATTTTTGTTATTACCCAACGCGCCTTTCGCGGCTATGTTTTGCTTGCCCGTAGCGTTTTGTCCATCTCTCTGTAATAAACGTCTGACGATTCAATTGAGACGGCGTGAAGCGTGGGAGCGCCCTCCCCGGCGTCTGGGATTTCATATCGCTCAGGGCACAGACTGGTGCTTTCCAATTCGTGAGCCAATTTCTCATCCAATCTCCTTTTACTTCCTTCATTACTTCGAAAAATGTCCTCTCTGACTGCCAAACTGAGATTCAGACCCATTTATTTTTCCATTTTCCGTCTGCAGAGCGGACGCTTCAATTTTCTCCACTTCACAGCTGTGGCCGTTTTCTCCCACCTTAACCCCCATCGCACGCTGGACCCGCAGCAAAACACTGACAGTTGCAAACACGCACGGGTGGGATCAGGAGACGCTGACTTCTCAGCCCGTGGCGAGCTGCTGAGGGCTCAGCCCTGGGGACTGAAAACACAGCGGGGAGGTGCCCTGGGGTGGGCATGGGCTCAGGAGACCCACCCCGGCGCAGGCGGACAGATCCCGGCCTCCGGCAGCCTCGCTCTACGGCCCTGGCTGCCTCGGTCCCGGGCGTCATCGGAGAGGCCGGCGCTAGCGGTTTTATTGACCTTGCGGCGCCCTTGACAGCAGGAAACACTGTGCCTTTGGAAATCTGACTTGGGGAGCGAGCTCCGCGCTTGTGGTCTGAGACGTGAACTTGCCCTATTCGTAAAACAGCCTCTCCAGTCTCTTATTTCTGCTCCCCTCCGTTTAGGGGAGGTCCCAGAGCGGGCAGGTCAAAAGGGGGGGCCTGGGCGCTGAGCTCCCCTCGCACGGCTCAGACCATGGGCAGACCCTCGCACGGGCATTGCCCCTCCTGGGTCTTCTCATTAAAAGTTTTCAAGGCCCGCAGCTCAGCTCCAAAAGCAAACGCTTCGGATTCTCCCTTTCTCGCATCCCAGGCCGGGTCCTGAGGTCCTGAGCAAACAGGGTGAGCGTCTCCCCGGGCCGCCCCCTCAGCCTCCCGGGGTGTGACTCAGGGCGGGGGCAGCGGCTCACACGGCCCCATCCCCACGAGCCGCCGTGACGGGGCATGAAGCGAGGTCTCTCTGGCATTCGGTGACAGCCGGGCCAAGGGAAGGCCAGTTCGCGCCAAGGCCTCGGGGCGCTAGCAGGAAAACAGCAGAAAACGCAGGCGGCGGGCGGCAGAGCAGAGGTGATGGGAACCGAGACGGCCAGTGAGGGGGCAGGCAGGTCCCCTGCAAAACCAGAGTGGGCCGGGAGAGGCGGAAGCCGTGCCGCAGAGTCCGAATGCGCCACGCAGTGACCCAGAAACAAGTCACAGCACTGCGGGGCTGAGTCCAGCGCTGGAAGAGCAGCGCGGAACAATCCGAGGGAGTGAAAGCGCTGCCTGCCCCCGCCACCGACCTTCACCCCGCCCTAGGTCTGGAGGTGCCCGGCAGGGGCGAGTCCCACAGGCAGAGGCTGCACAGTGGCCTGTCGTCCGTGGCCCCTCAGGCCGCGGCTCCCGGTGACCCCCTCCCTCCCCCAACACCCCAACACCGCCCCGCTGGTGTGTATGAGCAGCAGGGGTGGGAGCTGCGTGCAGGCCCCGCCGGCCCTCGGTGCCTGTTCTCCAGTCCCGGCCTGCGCTGCCCACAGGCCAGTGCTGGGGGTCCCCTCTCCCTCCCAGCCCTGGCACGCCCGCGTCTCACCCTCCCCCTCCCTGGGGGCACCCCGGCATGACCCCGGGAAGCCTCACGCGGCCACCCCAGCAGGTCCCCTCATGCCCCGTCATCCTCTGGCTGGGGATTCTCATCTGTTTGACTCTTGCTGGCCGTCTGCGGTTGGGGTGGCTGCGCCCCCAAAGCAGAGTCCTACAGAGTCAAAATCACCGCGTCTCCAGGGCGGCGACACTGGCCGGCGCAGCCTCCTCGCGCGGTTGCCAGGCGAGGGGTGACCGGGCGCTCTCTGAGGCAGGAGGGCGTGAGCCCAGGCAGGCAGGCCTGGGGGAGCCGAGGTGGGCGTCCGGGGCGGGGGGCGGGGGGCGGGGGGCGGGGCAGGTGCTTCCAGCCTCCGTTCCCTAAACACCCCGCCCGCCTGGAGTCTGAGCCGCAGCGGGGCTGGGGACTGGGGTCACCTCTGTCCCCAGCCTCAGGCTGGTTGCCCGTCACCTGCCATCAAGTCGGTTGAGACTCAGTTGTAAATATTTGTCGTCTCCTTTTAGGGTGAAGAGGAGGGAGACTGGAGCGCTGTGAGGGCCGTTTTAGGCTCACAGTCTGAGTTCGGGCCTTATTCCTTTGGCTCTCCCACATTCTCACTGCCCAGAGGTATGAAAAAAATGTGTCTACATAGAAGCCTCACGCGTAAGTCAAGCCAGAGCTTAGTGCCGTGACAAGAACAGCGATCGGCAGCGGGCGCTGTCGGGTCAGAGGCAGGAGCGGCTTCTTTATCAACTTGGACTAAGGCCAAACACCCTTGCTCATGCTCGTTTGGCCACAAAGAGATCTTCGCTCATACGTTTGTTTTTCAAGTTTTTCTATTAACCGGAATTTGAGAAGATGGGGCACACACCCCCACATTTTAAAACCCAGTGTTTTCTTTCCATTGAATGGGAGTTGGGTGACATGTTTCTGAGGACAAGGAAGGGCTTTTCTGGGATTTTGTTTGTTTGTTGCTGTTGCCAGAGTTAGGGCTGGGAGCACAGCTCAAAGTCAAAGGCTGCGCAGAGCGTGGGCACCCCCAGAACCGGCTTTACCGTTTCGCGAGCACCCCCGATCCCCACATGAAGGCGGCAGCGGACTCGCGGTCCAAGCCACTGACCACGCACGGGCACCGTCCTCAGGGAGAGCTTAAGGTCCTTCCGAAGGGCAGCTGTGTGGGCTTCACACACCTCTGGGCCGCCATCCTCCCTCTGTCACGAGGCTTCCGGGGCCAGCACCCCAGATTTGCCAAGGCTCGTCTCTGGAGCCCTCTGCCTTCATTGCCAGGGACGCCTGGGGAGATTTGGTATTCAGATGGTGAGGGCTGAGGCGGCGGCGGCGGGGCCGCCCTCTGCGAGGCCATCTGCTCTGGCTGAGCTCCTGCTCTGCGTCCTGGGCAAGGTGAACTTGCAAGTGCAAAGAATAGTTCTTCACGTATCCTCAGGTGGACATCTGGCCTCGGGGCTGCTGTTGCCATAGCTACTCCGACCTTCTGGGAAGGGGCGAGCGTCACCAGGAGTCATGAGGTTTGTTTGCTTTTTTTTAAAATGAGTCCATGTGTGTTGGAGAAGACCTGACTATAAAATAAAACTGGTTCATCATCACACCAACCAGAGGCAGGTGGGGGCCAGCCTGATGTTTTCTGTGACGTGGGCACATTTTTAGCGTTACGTTTTCTTAGCGAATTTGCCCTTTTCATCAGCAGCCCTTCTCCATCCCTAGACTGTTCCTGGTTCGAAGGCAACTCTGTCTCCTGTCAGTGGGGTGAGTCCAGCTTTCCCTGGACTAGGGTTGCGATGGTGCATCTTCCCCAACCCTCGCATGCTGCACCCAGTTTTTATATTTAGAGTGGGTTTCTTGGAGAAACAGGTAGTTGGGTCTTTTTAAAAATTCATTCTGAGGGGCCTCCCTGGGGCGCAAGGGGTTAAGTCTCAGTATTCTGAAGTTTTCCACAACCACTGCCGCAGAGTTCGACCCCGAGCCAGGGAGCTTCCCACAGGGCGCAGCAGACCTCTCCTGTCTCCCCGCTGCTCCCCTCAGCAGTGTACTTCAGCAGATCTTCCTGTTCTGCTCCCCACTCTGTCTCTGGGGAATCCTCTCACCACCCACACCTCTGGCCTGCACCCAGTTCTTGTGTGCATAATAAAAACAATCCATTCCGCTCATGCCTTTTAGTGCATGTATTTAGGCCATTCACATTTGATGTGAATATCAACAACCATTGTGACTGTTTCCCCTTTGTTCTCTTGGATCTCCTCTCCCTTGCCGCCCCTCTCCACTTGGGGGTCTCTAACCCTCCTCCTCAGACAGCGAGTCCTGCAGCTCTTTCCTCTGTGATGCAGCTGTTACTCCGCAGGCCACTGGTGGGAAGCCCAGCGAGAACCGAGGCGGGTGGCTGACCTCGGCCTGTTCTTTACTGGGAAGCCGCAGACGGATGACGGACCGGTCCACAGAGGGACAAGAACCTCTCAGCATGTGGAGATGGTGCTGAATCCTATGGGGACACTTATAAGCTAATATTCTATTTTAAGCTTTTTCACAAGTCATTACCCATCCTTGGTGAAGCACGAATCTTACACTTTTAAAATTGTGATTGTAGATACGGCAGCCGTCTCAGGGAGCGGCGTCTGTAACTCAGGGATGGAAACACAGGGCGTAGCAGGCCTGGGCGCGACACTGGCCGTGAAATACGCAGCTGGTGGCCAAAGGGGCGCCAGAGAGATCTTTGGTGGCTTAGATTCCAAACTGATGTTCCTATAAGGCAATTAAATGCTAACCTTCAGGGAAATCTTTTCTGATGGACCAGCCACCCTACCTCATCAGGCCTCTTCATTTCACCAGGCCCCAATCAAGTGTTAATCACGCAGTGTGTTCCTGAGGCTGATGGCCTCCAGCGGGGCCATTAGGAAATCGCTTAGCTCAAACTACCAGGTAATGAGATCATCTTTTTTGCCTTATTTATGTGTTAAAAACTTTTCCTGAGTATCTGCGAATTTCATTTTAATGGCCTTCATAACGAAGGGTGCCTAAGTGGGGTGTGACTGTGATGGAGTCATCCAGAAGGCCGCCTGCTCCGTCTTGGGGCAGGTCTCAGACCTTTTGGACCTGGAGAGCTTCCTCCTCCTGCCGTGGGGAAAGTCAGCCTCTTCTGTTATGTTCCAAGAGGCTCGGCGAGAGATTTCCAGGGCAGGTCCTGCTTGTGCGGGATCCTGGAGGGAGGGGACGCAGCCTGGGTTTGCCTGCCTCACCCAGGCAGGGCTGGAGGCTCCCCCAAGCTTCGGCAGCTGTGAGTGATGCAAGCCCAGGCTCCCGAACTCCCCATTCCCCACTGCGCTGAGCCCCACGGGGAACCTCTGTCTCTCTCTGTCCTTTCTCCTGCCATAACTGAGGACCTCCCACAGCCGCAGCTCTGAGAGAGCAGAATCTTCACCTCCCCCACCCCTCAGAGGCGGACGTGCTGATCATTTTACTCTGGCATACGTGCAAAAACGGGGAGTAGACCCCCTTTC
The DNA here is from genome assembly GCA_004024925.1 of Scalopus aquaticus. Taxonomy (NCBI): domain Eukaryota; kingdom Metazoa; phylum Chordata; class Mammalia; order Eulipotyphla; family Talpidae; genus Scalopus; species Scalopus aquaticus. The sequence continues at coordinate 85,143 of PVIJ01006852.1, forward strand.
CAGGTTCCTATCTTTACGGCCTGGCTGGGACCAGGCTTGGATTGGGGGAGCAGGCTGCCCCCAGAGCCCCATCTCCACCCCTTTGCATCCGCATTCTTCACCTGCCACTCAAGGTCGGATGTCTGGCTTGGGGCCTGCTGCTTGCGGTTGGAGAGGAGCAGGAGCTCAGGACGGAGGGCCCCGGCGCAGGGCGAGACGCGACCCTGGCTCTGCTGAGCAACACGGACAGGCTACTTCCAGGGTGGCCCACTATCTCCTGGTGAAATCTGGAGGGTGAAGAGGCCGCCCCCAAGGCCCATCGTGGCAGCTTCTCCGGACGGAGACCCCTGCGTGCCTGCCTGCTCCCGAGACCGGGGCTTCTGCCCTTGGAGGGAACGGGGGACTTAGGTGCTCCAACCTCTGCGGGAACCTCTGGATGTTGCTCAAACTTTATTATGTGCAGAAAGGGGTGAGACGTCCAGGTCACCCGCCGGTGCGTCGCCGCCCACCCTCCCCCGGGCCTCCGGGCAGAGCCCACCGAGCTCGCTCTCAGAGACACGGGCAGCACCCCACGTCCCTCACTGCCAAGCCCAGCACTGTCCCGAGCTGGTGCAGGGGACACCCCCATGTCAGCATCAGCCTGATGGGCCGACAGCAGGGAAGGCAGAGGGAGCAGGCTGTCTGCAGGGGACCGCCGGAGCTTGCTTCGCTCATGGAAATCACTCTCTGTAAAGTGTCCTTTCTTAGAGGAACTCGCCTTGCAAATTAAGCAGAAGCGTGTAGCTGGGGGAATGAGGGATTCGAGGCGCTGATCTTGCCGCGTTTGGACGGGGCTCAGGCTCGCGCTTCCTCCAAGGCGGTCTCTCCCCGACGGCAGCGCTTCCTGCTGGCCTTCTCCGTGTGGTTCTAGAAGCGGCTGCGAAGTGAGGGGACAGAGAGGGCACAGGAAGGCTAAGCACGGAGGGTGCCCAGGCCCTGAAGGACACCGGCACGTCCATCCCCCTCTTCACGAGCCTGAAGCTGCACTCACCGGCGCGGCCACGGCTGCTGTTAAGGTTAAACTGACCTTTCGGAGCCCGGCGCCTGCCAAGCTTCCTCTTCTGGGAAGGCGAGCAGATGTACTCTCCCCTACTCCCGCAAGGACAGATGAAGGCTGGCCGCCGTACAAGAACACGAGGAGACTGGAGGGTGGGGAGCAGGCGGACCAGAACCGCTTTCCTGGGAGCCCTTTCGCCTCCTGGAGCCCAGGTCCGGAGCTGAACACCAGAAAGGGAAGGTGCAGACGAGCCAGTCCTGCTTCCGCCAAAGGCAGGGACTGGCGGCCCGTGCAGATGGAGACTCGGACTGGCCGTGCCCCCCCAGCCGGCACCCCGAGGAGCAGGCGCCCGGCCTCCTGCCCCACTGGGGTCGGTGTGGGGCTCCATGCCCGCCCTCGCAGCTGGGAGGGGGCCCAGTGCCCGTCGCGAGGCCCCGCAGGAGGCCGGGCGCGGGCTCCTCCCCGGGGTGGCGGCGGGGCAGAGCCGGGTCAGGGCTTGCCGCCGCCCAGTAACGAGGGCACCTCCCCGGATGCTGTCAGTGGAGATGACAGGGGTCAGTGACACGGTGTCGTGATGTCCCAGCCAGGGAGGCGCCGGGGGGCTTCTGGGTCTACAGCTCCTGCCCCTTCTCCAGGAACTAGGGACCCTCTACTCAGGGGTCAATGGCAAGGGGCGCCCTGCACCCCATGTCAGAGAAGGTCAATGAAAGCAGGCTTCAGCACCTGCCCCACCCCAAAGGTCCAGGTTTCAACAGAAAAGTCAGTCATCAAGAGCCAGGAAGAGGGCCTCCGTGGTGGTGCAGCAGGTTAAGGCTCAGCCTATGCAGCTGTCCGCAGCCACTGCAGCACGAGTTCGATCCCTGTCCAGGGAGCTTCCCACAGGGCGCAGCAGACCCCTCCTGTCTCCCCGCTGCTTCCCTCAGCAGTGGATTTCGGTCGATCTGCCTGTTCTGCTCCCCACTCTGTCTCTGGTGAATCCTCTCGCCCCCCCACGCCTCTGGCCTACACCCCAGCTCTTGTACGCATTAATAAATAAATCTTCAAAAATAAAAAAGAAGGGGCCTCCCCGGTGGCACAGCGGTTGAGTGCTGTGCTATGGTGCTGTCGGCAGCGGTGATGCGAGTTCGAGGCCCGGCCGGGGAGATTCCCACATGGCACTGCAGACCTCTCCTGCCTCGCCCGCTGCTCCCCTCAGCAGTGTGTTTCTGATCTGCCTGTGCTGCTCCTCACTCTGTCTCTGGTGAACCCTCTCGCCGCCCCACGCCTCTGGCCTGTACCCCAGCTTGTATGCATAAATAAATAAATCTTTAAAAAATAAAAAAGAACCAGGAAGATCTCAGATTGAATGAAAATAGCCAATCCATGGCTGAGAAAATGAGACCACGGGCATGTTCAAATGATCTGACACAGCAGGGACGACTCCAGATGCGGACAGATGTGCTGGTGGGCGTGTGAAATGGTGTCGCTGCTCTAGAGAACAGCTCTGCGGTTTCTTCAAAACCTAAACAGGCCGCTGCCATACACCCAGTGAATGGTTCTCTAGGCACTTAGCCAAGAGAAATGGAAAGTCATGCTCAAAAAACCTGTCTGCTGGTGTTCACCGCGGCTTGATTTGTCATAGCTGCTGGAAACCACCCAGCTGTCCTGGGCCAGGACAAACAAACCATGGTGCAC
>PVIJ01006853.1:0-67694 GCA_004024925.1 Scalopus aquaticus
AAAAAAAGCCAATAACCCAATCAAAAAATGGGCAGAAGAGCTCAAAAGGCACTTCTCCAAAGAAGAAAAGCAAATGGCCAACAGATACATGAAAAAATGCTCAACATCACTTACAATCAAGGAAATGCAAATCAAAACCACTATGAGATACCACCTCACACCTGTGAGGATGGCACACATTAAAAATACAGGCAATAACAAATGCTGGAAAGGATGTGGAGAAAAAGGAACTCTCCTACACTGCTGGTGGGAATGTGAACTGGTCCAACCACTATGGAAGGCTGTATGGCGATTCCTCAAACTGCTAAACATGGAGTTTCCATACGACCCAGCAATCCCACTTTTGGGAATTTACCCAAAGGATTTTAATTCTTTATCTTTGCACTTAGTGTTCTCTCAGTAGGAAAGTGATGGTTTTCACCCATTTGTTTACTTACAAACTACTATTTCTACTTTATCATCGAGTGTATTTCAATAGAATCTTTCCTGTATGATGCCTTTGCAATTTGACAGATTTTTTTTTAATGAGCTAGTATTTGGTTTTTTATCTTTAATTTATTTATGGATACAAGAACTGGGGTATAGGCCAGAGGTGCAGGGCGTGACAGGATTCACCAGAGACAGAGTGGGGAGCAGAACAGGCAGATTGACTGAAATACACTGCTGAGGGGGGCAGCAGGGGAGGCAGGAGAGGTCTGCTGTGCCATGTGGGTCACTCCTTGGCCGGGGATCAAACTCATGCTTCAGTGGCTGCGGATAGCGTCATAGCTCTGAGACTTAACCCCTTGCGCCACCAGGGAGGCCCACAATTTGACAGATTTAATCACCGGCTTCCTAAAGAGGAGCAGAGTATGCCATCCCCCATATATCCCTCTTTGTTATAAAATTTGTTTTGCGCTTATTATTTTTAGGAAGCAGCAGACACAGAAGAAACTCTGAAAATCAAGTAGAAATGGTCACTTTTATAAAAGAAGTTTATATTTATGAGCGAACTCTCCATTCGTAAGGGTGTTTCCATCTCTGTATCAGGAAGAGGAGGATGACTAGGTCTCTAGAAACTTATCAGTGGGGAACACAGCAACTTAAATCTGTCTAGCAACCATACCCTTGTTTACTGTGCATTGCCTGAAAACCTGCCATAACTGGTTCCCCTCCCGTTCCGTACCTTCTTTTGTCTTTAGATAGTATTTAAATGATTTGGATCATTTTGGAAGTTTTCCCCATGTGTTCAGGAGGTATACATGTTAAACTTCTGTTCATTTTTATCCTGTTAGTCTGTCTTTTATTACAAGAGGTCTCAGCCAAGGACCAAGAAGTGTGGAGGGAAAGATGACTTTTCCTCCTTTTCCCTCTGCCCTCTCCGTATCACTGTGTTCCTCATTTTGACTACTGTGTCCTTTTCTCATGCTATATGGTTATTCTGTTTCCTCTCTTAGATGCAGAGTTCTTGGGGAGCAGAGCCCCCATCCGTATAATTCATCACTACTCTGCAGAGCCTGAGGTCCCAATTTCTGTCTCTTGCGCTCCTAAATACATTTATATTTGCCAGCCCATGCTGGTTCCTCACCTTTTGCCATTTGAAATGGCCACAGTGACACTCAATTTGCTGCTGCTTCCTGTTGTTCATAACTGAAGCTTGGCTCTTGGTTACTCTCCTTAATTATTTTAACTACCACCCTCACCCCCCACAGGGAACATGAGCTTTTACTGATGAGGAGCTGAAACCCAGCAGCCATCACTGCTACTTATCGGGCTCCCCTGCCCCAGTGAACTCCCTCCTTTACTTTTACTGTTTTGGGGTCACTTTACCTCTCGGAAGTTTCTGTTTCCTTGTCTATAAGGAGGGTACACTTCAGTTCGACATGCTTTATAAGAGGATAAAAAATATTTCCCCTTTTATAAATGTTAAGTGTCTCTTACAAAAGGACAACTTCTACTCTGTTTTCGAGATTATTTGCTGTTTTTTTTTTTAAGATTTATTTATGTATGCATACAAGAACTGGGGTGTAGGCCAGAGGTGTGGGGAGGTGAGAGGATTCACCAGAGGCAAAGCTGGGAGCAGAACAGACAGATCAACTGAAGTACACTGCTGAGGGGAGTGGCGGGTGAGACAGGAGAGGTCTGCCGCACCGTGTGGGAATCTCTCTGGCTGGGCATCGAACTCGTGCTGCAGTGGTTGCAGACAGCTTCATAGGCTGCCACTTCACCCGTTGCGCCACCAAGGAGTTCCCAGAGATTCTTTTCTGTGCATAACTTCTTAAAAATAATCAAGCCAAAATAAAGCTTATGCCAAAGAGGCATATTTTAGAGTAGCAGTTCTGTGCCCTTTCAGAAATACTTTGTTATGTTTTATTTGCTTAGGCTACCTGTTAAGACAGTTCATTTCACTTACTCCTTTTTGAGAATTTGTCAAGTTTATCAGACTTTTTTTTTTAAAGATTTTTTATTTGTGCATACAAGGTGGGGTACAGGCCAGAGGTGTGGGGCGGTGAGAGGGTTCACCAGAGACAGAGTGGGGAGCAGAACAGGCCAGACTGGCCGAAATACACTGCTGAGGGGAGCAGTGGGTGAGGCAGGAGAGACCTGCTGCGCCATGTGGGAATCTCCCTGGCCGGGCTTCGAACTTGTATCGCCGCTGCCAAAAGCTCCACAGTGCCCAGGGAGGCCCAAAGTTTATCAGACTTTGATAGGGACTGGCAAGTTATTTCTCAAGAGTTATATAAGTCAAAGGCTAGTGTGCCCACTGGTGAAAGTGTGGCCCTTTGGATTACGTTTTCATTCTGAGGAGATTTCAATGTAGGGCAAGTTCAAACACTTTTATTGCCATCGGTGGACCTTCTAAAATCTAGAAGTTTTCATTGCTTCTGTTTAGTGACATAGAAATAAATATCTAGGAACAAGGGGGAGCTGTTGCTGTCTGAGGTGCCACATGTGCAAACCAAAAAACTAAAAGTCAGATAATTTTCATGTCCCTGTACATGTGCTTGACCAGAAATGCAGAATTCCAGTTAGCCAACCTCCAGATGTCAAAGCAATGCCAGGGTCTAAATTTCCTTCCTTTTTCCTTCTCATCACAAATAAGATTGGTTCTGTGACCCCTGCAATCAGATATTTTTTTCTTTTTCTTTTTCTTGCCCTTTATTCTTTACCCTATAATATCTTTTTGCTTTCAACCCTATTTTGCTGTTTTCTAAATAGAAATATCCACTTCAAGAAATATTAAATAAAGTTTGTAACACTGAAATTGCCTTCTTTGATCATTTTTTAAACGCTACTGTTTAGAATACTATGTTTTGTGGCTAAAATAAAAAAGATCCCTTGGAGAAAAAAAATCACCCTCAGGGGCCTCCCTGGTGGCACAATGGGTTAAGCGCAGTGCTATGGAGCTGTTGGCAGCTGCAGTGTGAGAGTTCAATGCCCAGCAGGGGAGAATTCCACATGGCAGTGGTTGACCTCTCCTGCCTCAGCCCGCTGCTCCCCTCAGCAGTGTATTTTGATCAATCTGCCAGTTCTGCTTCCCACTCTGTCTCTGGTGAACACTCTCACCGCCCCACACCTCTGGCCTGCACACCAGCTTGTATGCATAAAATAATAAATCTTGAAAAAAAAATCATCCTCAGGATAACATATTCACTCTGAAATACTACTTGTGAGAATCATTTTGCACACTGATGAAACAGATCATGGGCCTCCCTGGTGAAGCAGAGGTTAAGCACTGCTCTGTTGAGCTGTTGGCAGCAGGGAGGAGAGTTCGACACCTGACCAGGGAGATTCCCACATGGCGCAGCAGACCTCTCCTGCCTCACCTGCTGCTCCCCTCAGCAGTATGTTTCTATGGATCTGCCTGTTCTGCTCCGCACTCTGTCTCTGGTGAACCCTGTCACCGCCCTACAACTCTGGCCTGTACCCCAGCTTGCATGCATAAATAAATAAATCTTAAAAAAAAAAAAGAAACAGATCATATGCTTAAAATTTGTCTGATGAGAGCATAAGAAGTATGACTTTGGAATGAAGGTTCAGAATAATAGGGAATTGTCTTTCTTATTCAACACTCTCTTCCAGTACCTCGAGAGTACCCGACCATAATGGACAATCAACAAATGCATGGTGAATGAACAAATGAATGAGTTCAATAAACCCATTTTGGGGGGCTATCATAGCTCAGAGAGTTTAAATATTTTGAGGCAAGAGAAAAAGAGGGCCTCCCTGGTGGTGCAACGGGTAAGTCTCAGCACTATGAGACTGTCTGCAGTCACTGCAGCATGAGTTTGATCCCTGGCCAGGGAGCATTCCACATGGCACAACAGACCTCTCCTGCCTTGCTCACTGCTCCCCTCAGCAGTGTAGATCTGCCTGTTCTGCTCCTCACTCTGTCTCTGGTGAATCCTCTCACCACCCCACACCTCTGGCCTACACCCCAGTTTTTGTGTGCATAAATAAAATCTTAAAAAAAGAAAGAAACTTGAACAGACACAGATTAGTTGAGGCCCCCAATTTGCACCAGGACACCACTTGGCACTTCTGCTTGATCTGTATGAAGCTATTCAGCTGCCTCCAGTCAAGGGCTTCCCTTGGTACATAGCCTCCAAATGTGTCTGGAATTGAAGGTTATCACAATATTTTTTGTTTCCTTTCTGTTCCTCTGTTTGTTGCATGTTGCAGCTCTTTGAACCTGGGTTTTCTAAATAGTTTTGCTGTAATAGAGGACTGACAGCCCTTCCCTTTCTCATCTGCTATTTATCAACACAATACAGTTTCCTGTGTCCGTTAGTGATGGGGAAATGATAAGGCTGATGTTACTACATACGAGGAATGCAAAGTTATGTTGTATTAATCTTCTGAATCATAAACTCTAACTTTATTCTCATTTTAAATTATTTGCAGTTATTCTCTTAAAGACCTTTTTATTGTCTCATTGAGTTCCTATTTATCTACTTGCTTCAGATTTTCTGAAGATCTTCTTCCTTTGTACCTCTTCTAATGTTGAGACTTGATGAATGAGAATTTTGGGGTAGTGGGGAAGAGAGAAGCCTTAAGATGTACTCTATAAAACATCAAAATGTGATGTATTATATGGTCTCAGCATGAACTGGAAATGGAAAAAAAAATGTTGAAAATAGGATTGATTCCTTTGGGCTTAAATTGGATTGGCAACAACATAGATTCTGCTGTGGTTTGAAGTCATTTCTACTTCAACACTATTCAGTCCATGGGGAATGATGGAGTCATGATTTAGCAGCAAGATTCTGGGAGAAGGCCAGCATCTACATCTGTTCTGCACTGTAAGTAGACTGGAAAAATGATTTGAAAAAAAATCAGAGGAGGGAGGTGAAGGAGAATACAAAATCTTCACCCTCAAAAAGGTTATGAAAACTTGACAAAAGAGGAGCCATTTTAAAATCGCACTGGGGCAGCTTTATGAAAACACATGAGGGGACTTGTTTTAAACAGACTGGACAAGGGCCTCCCTGGTGCCACAGGGGTTAAGTCTCAGCACTATGAAGCTATCTGCAGCCACTGCAGCACAAGTTCATTGGATTCCTGGCCAGGGAGCTTCCCACGTGGCATGGCAGACCTCTCACGTCATGCCTGCTCCTCCCTGCAACAGTGTATTTCAGTAGATTGTCCTGTCCTGCTCCCCACTCTGTGTCTGGTAAATCCTCTCACCACCCCACACCTCTGGCCTGCACCCCAGTTCTTATATGCATAAATAAATAAATCTTTAAAAATAAAAATAGACTGGATAATACCACCAACATTCCAAGAAGCTAGCAAGAACCAGCATATCCCCTTTGAAAAGACTGTGAACTTTGACCCTGTGGCCCCTGACCTGACCATTAGCTCATTCATTAGCTCATCCTTCATTTACTTTTTATAAAACCCCCTGACTTTTGTCACTCTGTGGGACACATTTTGGGTTCCTACTTCAATATGTGCTCCCTGAATTGAAATTCTTTGACCTCATATAAACACGATTTGCCTTTTTTAATTAGCCTCCTAGATTTTTAGGCTAACAGGAGCACAAAAAGTGGCTCATTCAACTACAAGGATATTGGATTTTTAAAAAGTTTTTTATATAAACAGAATGTGTACAATTCTTTCTTTGTCTCATCCATTAAGTTTCCCTCTTCTTCAGATACAATAATCATAATATATAATTCAAGAAATTTATATTGGAAAGGACTAAAGTATCACTATACTTGGGATGAATCTTAATCAATGCCTTGGTAACACCTCTGAGACATTCAACACAATTTCAGTAAATTGCAAAATGAATCTCTTCTCTAAATATGTGTAAAAATCATTTGTTTCTCTTTTTTTTGCACCAAGAGATAATCTATTTATATGAGTGCCATTAAGACCATGCATGGGTGGGAGAGAACATGGCTGATTTACTGTAAAGACTTTGAAAACAGATTGGCCTGGATTCAAATTCCAACTCCATCATTTCCTGGCTGTGTGACTTCAGGCAGGTTGCTCTCTGACCCTTACTTAGCCTTTTTATCAGTGAAAGGGACAGTACTATCTGACTTACTCAATTGTTGTGAGGATGAGTGTGACCCTGGACACATGGAAAACACAGGGCAAATTCTAGTTTGCTTCCACTATTTTCTATGAGTTCCCTCCCCTTGTATCATACTGCTTTTCAGACACTGTTGCATATCCAGAGTCTTAATTTCTTGTCTGATTGAAGTAAATGAAGCAAACTGACTTGCCTAAACTTCAGTTAGAATTTTTTAAGTTTGAAATTATTTTTCTAATAGCCAAAAGTAGCTAGATAAGCTGAGGGGAAAAAAGGCTGCATGGCAGATAGGCATAGAAAGGGAAGTTTTAAGTCTCCTCGGAGCAATCACAATGGATTTAGGGAAGGAGTGGGGACAAGGATCAATTAAGCTATTTAGCCCAAATGCCAGATTCTTTTTGGAAAGTCTTTCTGAAAGAGCAATTTTTAGTAGCTATCAAAAAGATAATTCAAAAATAAAAGAAATCATGGAAATAATTTCCACACCATTTAGGCAAACTTTTTTTTTTTAAAGTTTCTTAGAAATGCACATTGCATTTCCTAGTTAATTACTGGAATGTGTAAAGAGAATAAAATAGCTCTTAGGGGATCCTAGGCTCTATTCAACCTCTTTGAGTCATAATTTCCTTATGTAAAATGAGAAGACAAAAATGAAATTATTTCTAAGAGCCCTTTTAACCTGAAGTTTAAGATTACATATTTAAACTGTTATTAAATTATTTTTATACTTTATATATTAAAAACAAATAACAATGATTTACTGAGAAGTTATTTGCCTTACTTCAGGTCATTTGTTCCCTGTCACTACCCTAAGATACAGGTGTTACAGAGTACCTCCCCAAGGGAGAAGGATCCATCATAGCAGGGGCCCAATAAGGGCACCATTTTTTCACCCTCTCCCAGTTACATACCACCCCCTTGAACTACAACATCCAGTAAGCCAAGGCCTGAATAGGGGTAGCTGGAAGGATTGAAAGGGATAAATAAATGGAGGTGGGACAAAAGAGGAGGAGGAGATACCTAGAAGAGAAACGTTTGGAGGAGAGACATTTGGAGGAGAGACTCATGGGTGAGAGACACGGGAGGCTGCTTTGGTCTTTGGCGGAGACAGTGGAAGCTGTTATTGTGACCTCAACATGCAGTGACTATATTGAACTTCTGTCCCAGCTCTCTGGAACCTGCCAGCCTTTCCTTACAGTTCCTTGCCATATGTTTTTAGGCCTCATCCATCCTACTTTAGGCCAAGCCTGTTTGCTGCGCATTTGCCCAAGAGGTGATGGGTAATTTTCAGAATTTGCTATTATTTGAAACCTTTCTTTGCCTTTGCACTTGTGAATGGGCAAACCGTTTTATAAAGTGTCCTTAACAGCCTGGGGTCCCTGGGTAGCCCTTGGACACGCATGTACTTAGATGCTATTAGTATTTCCATTTTAAAAATGAGAAAACTACTGAAACTGCAAGAATTTAGTTTTTACAAGACCATCCAGTTAAGGGCTGATGAAGCTCAGGTTAAACTGGGATTCTTTAATTTTATCTCTCGCTTTTAACCCAAACCTATAATGCCTCCTAGTATATGGTGCACACATTACTCATCAACAATGGGTAAGAAGCTTTATTGGCAACAGGGAAACATTCAGTCTTGATAAAATACATTTCATTCCCTTAAATAAATGATATAGTGAATAACTATACATATTAAATATGGGTGGGTAAAATGTTTTATTTACTGTGACTCTCCCTTGCCAGGAATAATAGGTAGTGGCTTAATTTTTACTGAATGGAATATATATTGTTTAGCTGTATTATAAATCATTATAGTCTAGAAACAACTTTATAGCTCATTTAATTTACCTACTCCTTACCTCACTGTTTTAAATAAGGATTTGAAATTCAAAGAGGGAGGGAAAGGAGACAAAACCAGCGCCCAGGGCTCCTGATCCATGACCCAGAGCTCTTACCATTTTGATGTCATATGGAATATTTTGCTTCCTGTAAGGCTATCACCACCTAACAGTGTTTCCATGAGTTTCAAAGCCCATCTCCCTCCCAGTTGAGATGCTCAGGCCTCCAGTTTAAACCTTTACATTGTCAATCATCTTCCATCCTTGAAATAGACTGAGGGGATTGCAGGAAATGCCAGCTGGCATGGAACAACACTCCTTGGAGAGAGGACAAATTTTGCCCAGCCTGGGAGAGATTGCTTGCCTTTTTTCAGCTGTGTTGCACCAATATGGCTGGATTTACATGAGCCAAGAGGATGGCTCACCATCTGCCGGTTAGTGGGGAATTGGCCTTTCTGTTGCTCTAACAAGCTTTTAGAAGGCTTCATGGCTTCGTCCCAACCCACTGAGGCCCTCCTTCTTGAATTGCAAGCTGTGGAAGGAGGGGAAACTGCTATGCTTCAGAGCCAAGGGTGACAAATGGTTTGCGCGCATCTGTATCAGCAAGTATGATTGAACACAATTGCAGCACTGTTGCAGATTTTCTCCTAAATAAATATCCTGATCACATTTGTGCAGTCAGCTGACAGAGGTCTGACTTTTAAAGAAATAATTCTTTTCTTAATTGTAAATGTGCATGTAGAAATGATAGAAAAATACAAATAAGGAAATAAATGTCATCTATGCTGTTATTCAAGGGGAATCATTGGGAAAGTTTTTGTTAAATATTACACTGGTAAACAAATTTTTATAAAAGTTTTATCACTGGAACAAAATTAGTCATTTCCTATCAATTTGTATGTGCTCAATACGAATATGACAGTCAAATTCTAATTTTGGCTCCAGTTATTTTTTGTAATCCGCAATAAACTGGTGTTTACATCACGAAATGCATGCCAATCACTGGTCAGCAAATTTTTACAAAAGTCATGTTACTGAAGTAAAATTAGTCATTGCCTATCAATTTGTATGTGCTCAACACGAACATGACAAATTCTAATTTTGGGTCTAGTTTTTTTTGTAATCTGCAATAAATTAATGTTTACATCACGAAATGCATGCCACTAGTAGTAGGCCTACGGTTAATACCTGTAAAAAATCAAGTCATAGACTACTTCTTAGATTTCTAGCTTGTCTCTTGTACAGCTGTTCAGGAGCATCTCTGGGGAGTGTCCAGCAGTAGTCAGCCAGCATTGTAGTGGACCATTTTCCCTGGTATCTTTGTTCCACTGATGTGATATCTTGATGAAAACGTTTGCCATGTTCATCACTAACCATCCCACAGTTTTCAGGGAAGAAATCCAGATGGGAATGAAGGAAGTGGATCTTTAGAGACATATTGCAGCCAGGTTTCTGATACTGTATCAGCATGTCTTCTACTAGTTCCTTGTAGTTTTCTGCCCTAACATTCCCAAGATTGTAGACACTAGGCAAAAAGCATTCCATGCTTGTTTAGCATCACCCTGCAGCAAGTTGTAGAACCGGTCATCTCAATTCAGACAGAATGTTTGGGTAGACTATTCTCGACTTCTTTTGCTTTGTTATTCCACCGGAAAGCGGAGGAACCAAGCAGAAGGAACAGTCTTTTATGTGGTTGCTTGGCTTTCTCCACACCATGGGGACTGTAAATGGCATTGATGGTCTATGGTCTTTTGCCATTTAACCACTGTGAAAGCTGTGTTGTACATGTAGCACGGCATATATGTGGGGCCCAAGGCTTGTCTTGTTCACCAACCTTGCATCCGAAGTAAAGATGATAAGCCTTCTTCACTTGAGAAGTGATACTTTTCTTCTGGTTGGCAAATGTCACTTCCCCACAAGTAGAGCAGAAATTGTCCACGCTATTAATGCACTTTCGAGGCATTACTGTTCTGTATTGTGCCTAACTGGATAAAATAAGAACAGTTCTATGTAACAGTAGCTTCAACTGTCTCACACAAAGTCTGAAATATTTTCAATGCTCAGCCTTTCCCACAGGGCTTTATAGAGTGCACTGCTGACGTCAGCTTACTTCAGCAGCTGCCTGGCAGTAGTATTGCATTGCATCAGAAAATGATGCAATCAACTCTGGACGATGTATGCATGATGGTATTATGCAATGTGATGCAGTATTACATCATTCTAGGCTGATTTAGGGTGTTGTTGCAGTCCTACTGGATAAATTTGCATTGTGAAACATATAAAATGAATTATATGAAATATCTTCAAAATGAGAGCTAATAAAAAATTTTCAGGGTTCTATTCATGTTCAGCACACCAAGATACTACAGATTAGGGCCTTTTAAAGTCAGTAATGGGGCCTCCCGGGTGGCGCAGCCTTTAAGCGCTGCGCTGTGGAGCTGTTGGCAGCTGCAACGCGAGTTCGACGCCCGGCCCGGGGAGATTCCCACATGGCGCAGCAGACCTCTCCTGCCTCGCCCGCTGCTCCCCTCAGCAGTGTATGTCCGTTGATCTGCCTGTTCTTCTCCCCACTCTGTCTCTGGTGAACCCTCTCACCGCCCCACGCCTCTGGCCTGTTCTCCAGCTTGTATGCATAAATAAATAAATCTTAAAAAAAAAAAATAAAGTCAGTAATGATCTCACTGTTGACCAGTGTTATAGTTTTTAAAATACATTTATACATTTTAATATGTATATTCTTTTTTCTTCAACTACGTCATGAACATTTTCATTGTTGATGAATTCTTTTTTAACAATATTTTTAGCAGCTTCCTAGTATTCCATCTTATTCTTAGGTTATCCTATAGTTAACCAGTCCTCTGTTGTTGGGTCTATAAGTACTATTCAGCTTTTTGTTATTTAAAATCATTTAGTGATAAATTAATTAGATTTCCTTAAGAACTTTACCCTTAGCATTGTTACCATGTAACTTATTTGCTTGTTTCATTTTAAGATTTATTTATTTATGCATACAAGCTGGGTGTAGGCCAGAGGTGTGGGGTGGTGAGAGTATTCACCAGACAGAGTGGGGAGCAGAACAGGCAGATCGACTGAGTACACTGCTGAGGGGAGCAGTGGGCGAGACAGGAGAGGTCTGCTGCGCATTTTGGGATTCTCCCTGGCCAGGTGCTGCAGTGGCTCTGGATAGTTTCATAGCGCTGCGCTTAACCAGTTGCACCACCAGGGAGGCCCACCATGTAACTTACTTGTTATAAAGTAATTTTTGAGAAAATAATGATAAAACATAAAAAATAAAAGTGTGGATAATGAGGTATTCAAGATCTAATGTCAGACTATAATTCAATAATTCATTTAATAATGAACTCAAAGACTGTTGTGAATTACTAGCCACCTCTTTTATCTTTGCCATAGTCTGGTAAACTTGGTTTTGATGCGGGGAAGGATGCTGTTCCCTGAAGGATATGCAAACTTACATGTTACCATTTTGCTAATACAATAGTCAATAAAAGAGCTTTCTGCTCTTTTATTTCGTACTTCCAGTGAGTTTTATTGGCATATTTTCTATCAGTCAATACCTATAGTTACCATTCACTACTTTAAGACAGGCATGTCTGCTCATCGCTGTAAAGATCATTATGATAACTAAGTGGTATAACATAAAACATCAGTACTGTGTCAGTTGGAACAAAATTTGAAACCAACCTGTTGACCAGTTATTTTGTTTTTTATGGCAAAGTTGCCTTATGACCAGTTAGTTATGCTGTGAAAATGTCTACTGCAATAATGTTGTGTTGGCAAACCAGGACTTCAGAGGACCAGGAAATAAATGGTCAAGAAAGTACCTCCAACACCAGTCACTAAAAATTCCTTTGTCTTCCTTTTGTCCTCCTATACTTTAAAGCTCTTTCTAGCCCTTACTTGGGGAAACAGTCCATGGAGAAATCACATTCTTTGTCTCCATTATCTGCTCAGATAATAACCTTCTCTTCTTCCACAAAACTTGTGGCTTGTCTGTGTGGGGTACAGCTGAGGGAGAAAGCTATTGAGTTTAACACTCGTGACAAGGAACTTACAGAGAAACTACGCAGCCTGTGATAAATCTCTTTTTTTCCCTAACCTAAATTGATTTCATAAACAAATAATTAAAATCAAAATTGTTGAGTCAAAGTCATGAGTGGTTTCTAGTTTTAGAGTTTTGATATCCACTGCCAAATTGCCTTGGACAAGTTATCCAATCGACATTCCCATCAACATACTAGAGAACAAATTTCTCAGTGTCCTCACTAATATGGGAAGTTAACTTTTAAAATCTTTGCCAAAAATAAGATCTTTGCCCCTGTGAAAAGTGAAAAATGTTAGCATTCCTCTTTATACTTACATGTATCCTATACATGTTAACACACATTTTTCTTAATTGAAAGCCAACTCAGGTTACATCAGTTCATGGGCAGTCAGGTTTGTTACCAGATAAAAAAATCACATTTTAGTCATTTTTGCATGTGACATCTTTTTTCCCCTCCTTAGTTACAACAAAAGCCTTCGATGCCATCCTACCTAGACTCAGTCTCTCTGTTTGCAGATGATAGGACACAAACTAGTGCAGAGAAGCCTTTATATCTTCCTTTTGCAAACAAGGAAATTTGTCATCATGCTTTTCGCAGTTATGATTGAGTATTTCCAACAATTATTCATTTCCATGGATATCTTAGGTATGCTGCCTGGAAAGTCAAGATAAGTGCTTCTGTGCAGCATTATTTTGATAAGAAATTTATTGTTGCACTTCGTAAAGTAGAAGGATTGTTGAAGTAGTTTTTATCGTTTCCTACCTGCTAGAAAAGTTTTGCTTGCAGTGCCACTTAGAAGATGCTAGAAAAGTTATACTTGCAGTGTTACTTAGAAGATGCTAGCGAGAAGCATGGTCTTCTGATGGTAGGATGGTTTCCATGAATGAGAGCGAGTATGACTAGATGTTCTACTAGACTGCAGTAACTATAGAATGATTTACTCATTTCTGTGTTGTTAGTGGCAATCTTGGAAAACATGTTCTACTCAGAACTTTGTATTTCTCAAGAAGGTTTGTACTTGATCTTAGATTACCACCCTGGATGGTGACTGAAAAAAAAAAAGAGTTCTTTATATTTCTTATCAAAGAAATGGAGATGATTACGTAAATCTCAGTTTTAGTTGTATTTTATCATAAGGAAACTAGTGTACTGTTATTACCTGTGATTTTCCCAGTGTTTGCAAAAATCACCTTTTATAAAGGTGGTATATATTTATGACCTATCATTTAGATGAAAAAGGTTGACGATTAGTAAATATTTTATTTTACATTATTGAGTCTCTATAGGCACAAACTTTTCATAATCACATGGGAGAAAGAAAAATCCTGAAAAAAAAAAAGATTTATTTCTGTTTTGAGATTCTGGCTTTTCTTATGCTATAAGTTCCTTATAATGAAAAGTTGTAGCTAAAAATTTAGCTCAAGGCAGTAATCTGTTGTGGACAAAGGAATTCGAGGTCAATGGATCTGTGACCCATGAGGGAATTTGGGGAATCCTGTCACCTGCTGGGTCTCAGCCTTCTGATCTGTAAAATGTGGGATTTGGACTTGTTGATCCCTTTCAGAGCAGAGTCTCTGATTCTACTATTTGTGATTTTGATAATATACTTTAGTCAGTTAATGCCAACTTTATGTAAATTCTAACCAAAGCAAACATCATTTTGCAAAATATTTCTTTGCAAAAGTAGTTTGATCCTCTCCTGTTCTTTCTCTTCTCTTTTGTCATTATAAGATTCCCATCACTGCTTATGTGGTATTTAGAAATACAGTCTTTTCACTATCCTTCACTTTCCAAGGGCCATCTTTTGTTGAGAGAGGAAATGGAAAAGTTGCAACACACTGAAGAAAACAATTATTCTACAGAAGCAGGAATAAGGAAGTACCCATGGAAAGAAAAGAATGCAAAGCAAGAGAACGGAGCAGGAAGGCTAGAATGATGAATATTTTAAAGAGAATGACTGAAGAAGTTAGAAAAGGTGACATTTGGGGGAAGAAAGGTGGGTGTGTGCTAAAGAAAATGTCTATGAAGATTTGCTCTGTCTAGTGCAAATAATTTCCCCCCTCCTTTCCTCCATTCCCTCTCCCTCCCTCCTTCCCTCCCTCCCTCCCTCCCTCCCTCCCTCCCTCCCTTCCATCCTTCCTCCTTTCTTTCCTCCCTCCCTTTCAGAATCCAGAGTTCATATCCATATAACCATGCATTGCTCTTTGAAGCAGGATTTCCATTTCTTATGGACATGACAATATGGTAAATCTGGACAATATGGTCTTATTTCAGATTAGACTTAGAAGCTAGAGAGAGCTAGTTTAATTACAGCCATCACTTGTAATGTTTTAAAAAAACAGAAAAACAGACCATTTGTCATTGTGCATCAGCCTTTTCACATACATTTTTCTCTAATAATTGAGCACCTCAATACTATACACCCCTCTCTCCACACCTCCTTCTCCCCCCTCCAAAGTAAATTTTGCCTCCAGAAAGCTAAGCATTTTTTTGAGACATTATATACCTGCTTTTGGGAGAGTCACAAAAAAAGATTGAATCAAATATGCACAACCTGCAAATTTCTGCAATAACTTCAGCCATTGTTATCTGTTCTTTGCTGGATTAAAAATTAGGTTAGTCTGAACTATGTTAATATTGCATTGTTAAAATAAATGTTAATTGGTGTTAAATCCTTATGTATACTATTTATAAAAAGTATGAATATATTCTTCTAAACCAATATTTAATGAATATTTAAATTCCTTTTTTAATAGTTATAACAACAAAGTGAAAAATTATGCCATTCTTAAAATGAGCATGTGTGAAAAAAGTCAAGACTTCTAAATGTGTGTAAATGAGTTCTCCCCTCTGAGTTTGTATGAAGTTACTCAGGAACTGGTGAAAAAGAATAAAGCCAGGTCTCTTGATCACCAGGCTTGATGTGATTTTTGTTGCATGGACTGCCTCAAACACAAAAGACCCTCATCTACTCTCATTCTCTGTCCATTTTGTCAGCAACGTCTAAAAAAACAATATTCAATGATGATCATAGTCTGAGTTTCCAACTGTGCTAAGTCTGAACTCAGGCTCTTTTGGATGTTGAAATGATCAGGGGTTTCATAAAAAGCTTGAAGTTCCACAGAATTGCCTCAGAAATCCTCTTCCCGCCCCCTCCACTCATGCCCACAGGGACTGGATTATTTCTTCAAAGAAAAAGAAACCCAGAGCAAGAAGCAGATGTAATTCATAAGCCATTCATAAGCCGCTCTCTCTGCCCGGTGCTCCCTTGGTGCCCTCTTCTGGCAGAGAAAAGCATTTGCAGGAAGTGGATGAAGACCTTACTTACAGGTGACTTAGGGGCTTGAACTTTATCAGACCACAGCACTTTAACAACCAAAATAGAGGAGAAAAGAGCAGAAGGGACTATGCTGATGGTTCACGGGTGAATTGGTGGTGGGAAACCTATGGGGGATACCCAATAATGTAAAGGATAGAAATTAAATTAAAAAAAAAAAAAGCAAAAAAGACGATCTCCCAGCTAGCTTTTTGTTTGTTACAAACTTTGAGTTAGAGGTAGAACGCATTACACTTTCATTTGTGATTTAAAAGTGAATGTTGCTATGGCAATCAAAAAAGTTTATAGTAATTTCTTTTATATGTACTCCATATTATCCTATCCTATAGAAAGAATAAGGTTAAATTATTTTTGAAGTTTAACCATAATCAGAAAATGTTCATTAAAAGAATTGCCTTAGTACACTATTAATATAAAACACATAATAGCCCAAATATTAAGGTCATGAAACCAAGTCACTAAAGGAAAATAAAGCCACATTTCATTAAAAACTGCTCTAGAGGATACACAAAAAACACGCACTGGACAAAATTTTCAACAGCACATAAACTGCACTTTTAGGTTCTGTCTTTTCTTCAAATTTCTCTTACCAACCATATGTAACAGGACTTTTGATGTCCAAATACTTTTGCAATATCACTAATGCAACTGAGTGCAGAAAAGCCTTTGTGTAATGCAGAGAAAATATAAAGACAGCATTTTAAAATTAAGTTTTGCAAGCATAGTTCTTTGGGATCTGAAAGGTTAAAGTGTCTTCACATACTTAAGGAATAAAAATCTCAGTATATTATGCCAGTGGCTATCTTGAATGGAACTTGATGTAGTGCACATGCAGAATGGGATACTACTCAGCTATTAAAAAAAATGAAATCTGGCTTCCCACAGTGCAGCACTATGAAGCTATCCAGAGCCACTGCAGCACGAGTTTGATACCTGGCCAGGGAGATTCCCACATGCACAGCAGACCTCTCCTGCCTCGCCCCCTGCTCCTCTCAGCAGTGTAATTCAGTTGATCTGCCTGTTCTGCTCCCCACTCTGTCTTTGATGAATCCTCTCAACACCTCACACCTCTGGCCTACACCCCAGCTTGTATGCATAAATAAATAAATCTTTAAAAAAAAAAGAAATCCTACCATTTGCAACAACAGGGATGAAACTAGAGAGTATTATGCTAAGTGAAAGAAGTCAGATGGAGAAAGACAAACAGCATATGATTTCATTAGCATATGGTAGATAAAGAAACAAATAAACTTAATAAAACAGAAATAAACTTTTATACTACAAGAAAAAATTAGTGGCTATCAGAAGGGGAGGAGAAATGTAAATTGGGTAAAAGAGGCCAATTGTATGGTAATGGATGGAAACCAGAATTCTGGTGGCCAATATAATGTGGTATATGTAAGTGTTAATTTAAAAGTCTGTTACCTGAACTATATAATGTATAAACAAGTCTACCAAAAAAAAAGTCTATTTCTACAGCTTCTTTTCAGCTGTATTGCATGCTGCTTATAAGTTTGAAGCATTTTTGTTTTCTTTTTAAAGATTTATTTGTGCATATAAGAAGTGTAAGTCAGAAGTGTGGTGGTGAGAGGATTCACCAGAGACAGAGTAGGGAGCAGAACAGGCGGATCTATTGAAATACACTGTTGAGGGGAGCAGTGGGTGAACAGGACTGCGCCATATGGGTCAGCTCCCTGGCAGGGGATCAAACTCAGGCCCTTGAGGTGATAGCACTGAGACTTAACCCTTAGGCTACCAGGGAGGCCCTGAGAAAATATCTTGTGTTATTAAATATTCGACTAACATGTTTCCCTTCTAGCTTGTTGGAAAGAGAGTTGTGAATAACTGCCTATACCACACTAGCTTCCTGTTATCTGCAGAGTCACTTGGATGAGTTACAATTTCAGATGCAATGACCCAAACTCTATGTACAAAAAAATTGATAACTATTTCCTATGTTTTTAGAATCAAGCTGTTCTGTTCTTAATCATCATGCTGTCCTAGCTCTTCTGTGATGGTATAGAGGTGTATTAGCATAATAGCCACGTTGATGAGTCATTTCACAGTAAAGCGGTTTTGGAAAGGCCATCCGCACGTCATTTATAATAGTGAAAGACAGGCCTCCCCAGGATGTTCAGAACACGTCTTCCCACTTTGGCTAATGGACTGATTATTTTGAGCGGAGATCAATGAAGGCTGTGCAGACTCACAAGTAACCCTTAAGCACCTAAAAGCATGAAAATGGTGGTAATCCAGATTTAAGATTTTATTGAAAATAATCTTTCTGTTGGAGAAAGCTATCTACATGACATTACAGAACATCTGGTCTTCATCATAAGAGTCACCTTCTTATTGTCCTGTGAGTCCCCCTCTGTCTCCTGGAAGCCTGAGGTTCCCATCCCAGTCCTTAGCTTGAGATATAACCCCCACCATTTTGCCTCATTGTTTTTTGAATCTGTGTAGATTCACTCTCCATATGTATGTAATTACAATGTCTTTTTCCCTCCTACTAATCTGTCTGATGTTAATTTGATTGCTGGACCAGCATGAGAAGAACCCAGAAGGGTAGGACAAAATTTCCTCTCCTCTCCAATGGTAGAAAGAGCAATGAAATAATGATACTCACTGTGTGTTTTCCTTTCATGGTGTCATTACCAATAGAGACCTGAGCTCGTCCCACAGCTGACTTCCGAGGACTCCGTGTTTCGGGACATGGAGAATTTGCACAAGGAGTCTGACGTCACAGTGTGGTATGAACTGTTTCCGTCTTTTTAAAATTTCCCATACGGATTATGAAAAACTTCTTAGCAAAAAGGGCTCTCTTTTTACTTATGTAAAATAGTTGAAGTCAAGGGCCTCATTGCCACACATTGTAGATGGCCTAGAATGCAAGTTTAATTTCAAACACTTGAAACTGGGGCACGGGGGCCTCCTTTTCTCTCGATGGGTACTCCTGCCAACCTGGCTAAAGCACTATATTGAATTTCCTCAAAGTGAGGGCAAACAAAAGCCTTTTATATTGCCTTGTATTTTTAAACTAATGACTTCTTTTATATAGTTCTATTTATTGTGTAATTAAAAAGGAAAAAGACAATTCATGCTGAGAGGAAAACTCTTTTGAAAATGTCATAGATCTTGTATTAGAATATAGCCTATTATGAAAAAAAGTTACTTTTCTTTTCCATGTAAAATTATTTAAAAAATGATTCTTGCTTAACATAGACACTCTAATAATTTTAGAACTAATGTCCTATGTGAAATCCATGTACTAGGTTTCAATGGAGTGAAATGTATTCTACAGAGATGGAAATATGCCACACCTCATATTTTATTCATGCTTTTTACAGCGGATGTGACATCTTCCAAGACAGAATAGATAGAAAGTGAAAGCATATGTTTAAAAAAATGATCTTAGGCAACTGACTCACATATACTGAAATTTGGCTTGCTCTGCCTTGTTAAATCAAGCAAATTTACATTGTCACAGCACTCATCTATCTCACTGGTTAGAATAGTCACATAAAAAATTTCACAATATTAATAAAAACATAAGGCTCTCTGTCTTCACCTCTTCATTTGGAAAAAAAAAACCCTCAATGCTAGAGAATGGGGAAAATACTTCTTTTATGAAATTTATCTTCTCCTTGTGCAAAATACATACAAATCATTGATAAAACTGTGACACCAAGTGCAGAACTGATGACCTTGACTGGTAATAACTCAGATTACCGATTGCAAGGAATCTAGTGCATAGCTTCTCAAATCTTTTAATAGGTTGAAAAATCAGCTTGAGGGCCTCCTTGGTGGTGCAATAGGTTAAGTGCAGCACTATGAAGCTATCCAGAGGCACTGCAGCACAAATTCGATACCCAGCCAGGGAGATTCCCACATGGCGCAGCAGACCTCTCCTGCCTCGCCCACTGCTCCCCTCAGCAGTGTACTTCAGTTGAACTGCCTGTTCTGCTCCCCACTCTGTTTCTGGTGAATCCTCTCACCACCCCACACATCTGGCCTGTACCCCAGCTTGTAAGCATAAATAAATAAATCTTTAAAAAAAATCTGCTTGAGCAATACTGAACAATCTTACCCATACTTGCTGGAGGAACACCTAAAAGTCTTACAGATCCTACTCATTCCCAGGAATCATATTTTCTAACTGTCTCTGAATTTTATAGCTCGGTCCTATAAGATTTGAAGGGTCCTATACTAATTTCAATTTTTATTTATTTCTGTAATAAATAAATAACCAGACTGTGAGTCATTGTAAATATCAAGTGAACTATTAGTTCTACAGTTTTAATTCTAATGTTTCCTACTGAGAAACTTATAAGGGAGGCTAATTAACAAGTTTAAAAGAAATTATGTTGAATGTGGTATTTTTCTAGGGTTCTTCTTTGGGGCTTTCATGAAATTGGTGGATTACTGGGTATTGCTACCTAATTCAGTTTATTCAATAAGTTCTTGGAGGCAGGAAGCTTCTTTTTCTGAGGGGGTTGTGTGAACCCTCACTTCAAGGCAGTAATTTCTGGGGTATTACATGTGACAGTTCATGAACCTTTCCATGTCTGTTAATCTATTGATTCTCATAATAACCCTAAAGCACTGTCAGAGAAATGCACTGTTATGTGATTCTGTCATTGTGCAAACATCATGGGGTATAACTACACAAACCCAGGTGGTCTAGCCTACTGCACACCTAGGCTGTGTGGTATAGCCTATTGGGACTACCATTGTCTTCGTGGCCCATTGCTGACCAAAGCTGATTCTTTACTGGAATGAAAGCAGGACTATTGATACAGTCACAAAGTTTATGTCTCTCTCTGTCCCACCAGATAAGCTCTCTCATTTCCTTTATTTTCCCTCTAGGCTTAGTAAACCCTGCCTTTTTAGATTCCAAGGGAAAAGAGCTTTGCTACAAAGATAACATTAGAATTGCTGACCATCAGTTGCTGGTAAAGCTGATTTCAAACAGAATCACCAGATGCTTGTGTCACGAGGTCAGACATGCTTGCCCTTGCCCACTCCCCCCTTCTGCTCCCTTGTAACCCCATATGATACCCCTGCCTTCTGCCAAAGAGCAGGGTGCTCGTCTTTCAGACACTAGTCTTCTGCCTTCCTCAGTTTGTCAACAAATTAAACAGTTTTCTTTCTCCTCAAACTCTGTTTCCTTTTATTGGCCAAGGGAACTGAGACTGGCGAGTATTCTGGTACCACAACTGACCTGTTTTATAAGCTACCAGAGGTAAACATATCCAAGGGCACAGAGCTGATAAGTGGTAGAGGCAAACTTTGAACTCCAGATATTTATGTCTCAAATCGCAAGCTCTTTTGCACTGTTAGAACGAACTGGCCTAGATGTCTTAATGAGCAAATGCTTACTGCTACCAGCACTTTTCACCCTTCACCAAGTCTTCTGCTGGACCCAAGTTGTGACTTCCTGGGTCACCAGCAAAGTAGGGAAGGTAGAGGTCAGTCGAAAGTCGTGATGCTCACTGGCATCTTGGTAGTTAAGTAGGTGTTATCACGGTTTTACCTCAAAGAGGGAAACTTTAATAAGGATTAAATAAATTAGGATGGGCTGTCACACAATTCCTTCCCATCATCCCATTACTATAGTAACCCACATACCACATAAGCAAAAGTTCAACAGGAAAGATTACAAGAAATGTCAGCAAATGCACCCTCCTTCCTAGTTCCAAAGTTACCCTTGGGACTCAGCTGGTGCTTATCTCCTTGCTTCCTGGCACCTTGTGTCATTCAGCTCTTGCCCATCAGCATGGGAAGAGTCCCGGATGGGTCCCACTACCCCCAACATTTGTCACCAAGGGTCCCACATGGAATTTCCCGTGACTTTCACAATATCTAGCCCCATAAATAAGAACAATGCCAACATCACAAGGTCAAAAACAAAGGAAAAGGGAAAGATTTTTGTTCTAATAGATTGCAGAGGTTTCTAAAATGACTGCCAATTATCACCAAAACACTCCTATGTTATCACTGAAAAGCAATTAAAATTGAGCATTTTTTCATGTGCCAGGCAGTATGCTAAGAACTTCAGCTGCATTGTATCATTTAATCAATAAATATATAGGTAAGATGGGATATAAAAGATAAAATTTGAAATATAAAGTATATTTTAAATTATAATAAATGCCTGTATACAGAAAAAAAATAAAAGCCGTAACACAGAAAGACACAGTAGGCTTGAGATTGCTCCCTTTTGAAAGGCCTGCTTGCAGTGTTTGTTGTTGGTTGGCATCTGGGAAACTGGATTTGGGGACAATTTGCACCATTCTCTTATAAGAACGGCTCAGTTTAAAGTGTGACAAAGATATTGCTTGTGCTGAACATCTGTTTTCCTCCTGGGAGTTTGGAATTTTAGTGCCTGAGCAGAGAGTATCTATATGAATAGGCCTCAATAAAATTCGCAGGCACTAAGTTTATAATGAGCTTCCCTTGTAGATAATATCTTACATGTCACAACTCATTGCTAGAGGAATTAAGTACATCCAGTATGTTCCAACTAGAAGACGACTTTATTTCCTCTGAACTTCACCCCATACACATTGTGTGCATGTGTATAGAAGACCTGGGGTGTAGGCCGGAGGTGCAGGGAGTGAGATGATTCACCAGAGACAAAGTGGGGAGCAGAACAGGCGAATCTACTGAAATGCACTGCTGAGGGGAGCAGTGGGCGAGACAGGAGAGGTCTACTGCGCATGTGGGTCAGCTCCCCGGTGGGGCATTGAACTCAGGCCACTGGGGTGATAGCACTTAGACTTAACCCCTATGCCACCAGGGAGGCCCCCCATGCACTTTTTGCCTTACTGTTTTTCTTTGCCTCTCTCCACTGTAGTGAATCATAGCCTTAAGTGTCATTATATGCTGAATCTTTGAATCCTCCTAGCAAATCACTGAGCCTAAGAGTTGTCTTATAGTTACCATACATAGCCTCCTTTGCTAGATTATTTTGAGTATTCAATGTGATTACACTTATAATGTTCTATAATAAATAATAAATATTAGTGAATCATAGCTAAAAGTATTATTTATCTTGTGATAACCTGGTGAATTTGAGCCTTTTGGGAAAGACCTGGGAGAGAAAAATCATCTAGATAACTTGGCATTTTCTGAATACTTCCCAAAGTGAAGTTCTTTAAAATAACTACAAATAAGTGCTGAACTTTGATTTGTAATAGAACCTACAGAAGGCTTGGGTCCTTCTGCTAGACTTGGGTCAGTGTTCACATTACCAGTCAGATACATTTCAGATCTCTCTGGGGGCAGGGGTGGAACACTGTACCATTCTGAGCCTTTGAGAAAATAATTTGTCCTGGGCACTTCCTGTGTTTAAGGAAATGCAATGTATTAATATGTGACAAGAGCCCATTTGAGATCAAGGCAAGAGGACAACAGGATGTATTTTTATCTTGACAAAGTACAACCTCCTGCCTGATTAATCAACTGGAAATTTTAACTTTTGCATGCCTCAGGAAGAAAAGGCACTAAGGGTTTTGGTGGTTGTATTCATGAGTTTTTGCTCACCCAGCTTGATCCTTACATGCAAATAGAGGTGCTGCTGTTGGTCCTCTGACTTTTGGTCTCTTTCATTGTCCTACTTAGCAAAAATAGATGAAAACCCAAAGCTGCTTGTATGTTTTGGTTTCTGCTCCAGTTCACCTACCCACTGACATGGAAGGGTGTTGGGTTTATGTGGAACCTTGAGCGGAAAACTGCTGTGCAGCAAGTCCAGGCTGAGGTCTGAGCCGCCCTGTCACTTCGCTCATGTTATCTGCAGATGCCCTGGTGCCGGGGCATCAGTGCTCAGGAAAGATGCTGTATGAGGGGCCTCTCTGGCAGCACAAGGGGTTAAGTCTCAGCACTATGAAGCTATCCAGAGCCACTGCAGCACAGAATTTGATCCCCGGCCAGGGAACTTCCCATATGGCACAGCAGATCTCTCCTGTCTCCCCAGCTTCTCCCCTCAGCAGTGTACTTCAATAGATCCGCTTGTTCTGCTCCCAACTCTGTCTCTGGTGAATCCTCTCACCATCCCACCCCTCTCCTCTGGCCTACACCCCAGTTCTTGTATGCATAAATAAATCTTAAAAAAAAAATGCACTGCTGTATGAACTGTGTGGCAGGCCCAGCAGGAGAATCACGAGTCAGGACTTGGGACCTGGGAGCAAGGCCATGCGATCTGCAGCAGAGAATCACGTGCCTTTGAAAAACTGTTCCTAAGACTACTTTCAGGGACTGTTTCTATCATAGGAAAAACCATTTCAGTCATGCGGCAAGGCTCTGGTGGAACTAGAAAGTCTGTCAGTGATCAGCAATTGACCATGGAGTGAAGCTCGTGAACATGAGTTGGGGGAGATCAACCAAGTCATCTGTGGGTCCCAGCGGCAATCCATCGTAAAATGAAGATGCTAGCCCTGAGACTGAGCGTAAGTGGGACTGGCGTGCACATTTCATCACCTGTGCAGTGGCCCAGAACCCTCATGGCACCAACCCATGCCTGAGTGGCCCCCGCAGCTCACACCCAGGTCTGGACGGAGGCATTCTGCTTGACCAAGCGAAGGGGAAAGTGTCTGAGTCTGCTTTGCAGGTGGGTTCACCCTGTACATGGGTGCAAGCTGGAAATGGATGGTAGTTTCTCTGTAGTCCCCTTAGGCAGCCTTAGGAGACAGTGGTAAGGGAAACAACTCTAGGAGTCAAGCTTTTTTTTTCTTAAGATTTTATTTATTTATTTTTGTGTAAAAGAGCGGGGGTGTAGGTCAGAGGTGTGGGGGTTGAGCAGAACAGATGGATCTACTGAAATACACTGCTAAGAGGAATAGCGAGACAGGAGAGGTCTGCTATGCCATTTGGGTTAGCTCCCTGGCTGGGGATCAAACTCAGGTCTTCGAGGTGATAACGCTGAGACAACCCCTGGGTCACCAGGGAGGCCCCAGTAGATCAAGCTCTGAGTGAGTGGTGCACATGGAAAGAGAAGAAGCCTGAGGTTAGAATACACAAATGCTTATGGGAATGGCAAATGGCCTGGCTAGGCAGCCAGAATCTGGAGGGGAAAGATTGGCAGATTATAGACAAGGAGGTCTAGGGCAGGGGAAGGCAGATAGACATAAAGGTGTGGGCATGAAGTTCTTCAAATATTAACACTTATCAGGAAAACATCTACAAAAGATGCATTAAACAGCCAAGAAAAAAAAAAAAACAGCCAAGAAGATGAACTGACTTGGGCAATTGACCAACAGCTGGCCCTTGCTATCAGCCAGCCCAGTGCTGGCATAATAGACACAGGAATCCATTAGTCACAGTAGTGGCGATGGAGGCATGCTGGTTCTCATTTACCAAGGCTGCCATTACTGAATGTCCAACTGCCATCAATGGAGACTAGGGAGGGTCACTATACTGGGTCCCTTTTCTTGTGGAAGGGCCATCAGTCTATTCTCAGGAGTAGATGTTTATTCGTGGCAGGAGTTTGCCTTTTCTTACATACCGGGCCTCAGTCAGAAGTACTGTCAGAGGACTTAGAGACTGTTTAACTCACTGGAATGGGATCCTGTGTAATTTTGCACAGAGGACTGACTTTACAGTGAAGGAGAACTGGGGGTGGGTATGGGACCGTCGTCCTATGACACACCGGGCCACCCTGATGCTGGTGTCCTGAGGGAGGGTTGGAACAGTCTGCTGAAGCTTGAGGATCAGCTCAGAGGCCACACTCTGGGCGGATGACCTGTTCTGGGTCTCTGGCCTGGATTTGCTGTAAACTCCGCACTGTATCTCTGACACCATAGAGTATGAAAGGTCACATGGCCTGGTGGCAGGGCTGCTGGCACCTCACCTGGGATGTTACAGACTTTTCCTACTCTCAATCTAATTCAAGGTCACCAGTCCCTTGTGTCACCTGACAAAAATAGGCCAAAGCCACACATCTAGGTGTGGAATGTGTTACCTTCAGAATCCAAGTAGGCCTAGTAGGCAATTGTACTTCCTTCTTCATGACAGAAGATGCAAATGTAATAATTAATCTTTTCTTTGGAGGAATATCCTGGCACATACCGTACTACTGGACCCTTGAAATTTTATAGGTATGGCAAGCCCTGAATCTTCACAGGGTTTCTCTCCTCTCTGGTTCTCTGGAGCACATGTATCTTACCAAAGACTCCAATGTGCTAGCCACTTCTTGCTCACTGAGTACAATCAACAGTGTCACCAGTGGAATGTATCAACATGATGTCCTTTGGGATGTCCAGATGCTCTAGATCTCTTTGGACTATATTGTGATTGAAGGCAGAAGAAGTAATATAATCCTGGAGAAATTGTAGAGATGAGTATTGTTGTCTATTACATGTAAATTGAAGCTATTTTTGTCCTACTCTTCTGATTGGAATAGAAAAGAACATATTTGCAAAATCAGTGGCTGTATACTCCATGCCTGAGACCCTATTAATTTCCTCCATCAAAGACATCACATCTGTCCTTGCAGTTTAGGCTGCTGCTTGGTTGCATTTGCAATAGTCCAGAGCCATTCTGTCAGATCCAGTCCGCAGGCACCAAGCTGGTGAATTAATTACTATAGGATGAATACTTCTATTCCTAAATTTTTTTAGAGCCTAAGATGCAATCTTGTTTTTATTTGCTATTTTGACTGGGAGGGGAATAGTTTCAGAAGTTTCCCCATGTTATAGCTCTTTCACTACAGACTAAGGAGATTTAATGCAGAGTTTGTACTGTTGGAAACATGTCAACCATGGTTATTTATTTGGGAATAGAGAAAAGATGACCATGTACATCTATGGATCTGTGGACTCACTAAAAAGTTGGATAATAGTGAGGAATTTATTATCTAGTTCCTGTATGCCCCACTTTAATGGGGGGAGGGCTTGGTGATAATTTAGTTCTCCAGATTTCAATACAAATTCAGATCTGTGTCTAGCAAGTCTTAAAATGTCTTTGTAATCCCCTTTGGCCAATGTTCACTTATATGAGTAATGGTCACTGGACTCTTAAGGTGAGGACTTGGAGGACCACTGTGTATACTTGTGTGATGTTCCTGGGCACTTCATCCTGTTGACTTAGCCACCTCTTCAGTTGGAGTGGCCTGGGTTGGAATATTGGTCAAGAAATTGCAAGTTTTTATTGCCGTGACTGCTTCTAGACTCCAGAACAGCCATCTTTAAATTATTCTATTCGTATGCTGCCTATCTATTTTGTCCCTAGGGACAATGTTTCCTATCAGTCATCTCCATAATTCTGCAGGTCAAGCCCTTGACTGCAACTCCCATCTTGTCAGTTATTATCGTGATTAAGACACTCTGAGTTCTTGAGTGTTGCCAACTAGCCTCCGTCATGGGATCTTAGAATCCTTGTTACTATTAGTGAGTCTCTCAGCCTCCCCGCCATCAGCCCTGGCTCGCAGAGCAGGGCAGCTACTGAACATTTCGGGAGCACTGGTGCTCGCTTGCCAGTGGTTTCTCTGGCCTTGGTGCTGGCATGTGGGCTTTCTTGTGGAGTGTGATCCTCTGGTGGTCTTTGGGCTTATACGGTATATTTCCTCTAGCAGATCTAATTCCTTGTATCTTTTATAAAAAATAAAAAAAAAACCAAAATTTTTACAAAATATCTATTTTGATTTGTATTTATTGTCTAAACTATTTTTTTATTGAACTAGATTTATATTATGTCAATGTGTGTTTCAAGTGAGCATCATTATAAATCATCACCTGTATCTATGGCATTAAGCTCACTGTGCATTAACCCCTTTTATCTGATTTACCCAAACTCCCTTCCCCTTTGGTCTTATAGTATAAAAGTGTATTGTTGCTTCATTTAGTTATTTCATTTTTTTGGCTTTGCTATATGCCATTAATGAGTGAAATCATAGTGTTTGTCTTTTACTGTCTGACTTATTTCGCTGAACATAATGCCACTTAGATTCATCCATGCTGTTGTAAATGGCAGGAATTCATCTTTTTTTTAATAGATGAATAGTATTCCATTGTGTATATATACCATATCTTCTTTATCCACTCATCTGAGTCTACTAATCTTTTCATTCACTAATGTGATTCTGGCATTTCATCTTTTCTCGTCAAGGATCATTGCTTTTCCCTTGCTTCTAAGAAGCCTTCTAGAAGTGGCTCTGTAAGATCTCCTGAGTCCTTGCCACTATCTGTAGCTCAGGAGAGGACTCCCAGACCAATATACTCTCCCTTCTTCAATTTTATGTTCTGGATCCGTTCATCAAGCACCCTTAGAATTCAGTGCCAAGCTTATTCCCTGGCTCTTGATGATGCGTGCTGACCGTGATACTCCTTGGAGTATAACCTGTTTCCTCCTTTGTTAATGCATAATGTCCCCATTATGCCAAAGCCTATCCCTTGACTTAAGTCTAGTTTTGGGCCTAGGGCCTAGGAGGAGAGGAGGACATAGCTTTCTTTGAGGAGGAAAGCCCGCTATTCTTTTTTGGGGGGAGAGGGTGGTGTTGTGCTAGCTCTTAGTAAGAGGATGTGATTACATCTGCAGACTCAGAATGTTCAGAGGAATCTGGGGAATAAAAATCTTTGGAGAAGTCTGCTTATAAGTTCTTTACCACATGTCAAGAGTCTCTAGTTCCCCAAAAAGGGACCTGACCTTAGCATAACAGAGCTTTCTTGGTTGACTTCATCATCTTTGAAGTTCAGACTTTCTATTAATATCTGGACTTGAACCTTGACTTTCTCCACCCTCCAGCTGCAGGAGAGGAGAACTTCTTTGAATAAAACCAAAGAGGCCCTCTGTCTTCTACACCTAGCTTTCAGTTTCCTGTTTCTTGCTCTCAGTTATTCTCTTTCATAGCACATCAATGATGCTTAGCAATAGGCATCTGGTACCGGTTTCCTTAGAGCTACTATTTCCTCCATGTGTCTCAAATACCCAACTCATCACACCTGCTAGTGAACTCCCTTTCACAAGTTCACAATTTCACTGAAAGTCTTGAAGGAGATTGTGCTGCAATGATGGGGTTCTTATTGCGACTGAATTGTGAGTGATTTAGCTCCCAAACCTTATCTTATTGCTTCCTCTCTCATACCACTCTGGGAATAGTCCAGGTTCTCTAGAAGCAGCTGCTGAGACAGAGTTTGGGTGGCAGTATATTTGTTGGGGGAAAACCATTTTGTTTGTTTTTTCTATTTTTGTTTAAATTATTTCTTTAAGTCCCCCTCCTTGTAATTTCCAGAGAGAAAATACAAAACAAAAATTGACTTGGCTTCAAATATGTAGAGAGTGTGTTGGTGTAGAAAACATTACTGATAACATTGTTACAGAAGGACTTCAGCTCATTTCAGGACACTTCAGTATTCCTGAGGCAGAAACTCCATTTCTCTTTTCATCCCACTGGGATGTCTCAGGTGTAAGTCACGGAGCCTGCTTTTTGACATATTTTCCACGTAGCAGCTGTGGAGACTGCAAGTCATGCTGACAGTTGTGGCAGACCATTCCCACACCAGAACTAAAGGCTAATGGCCACATTCTTCTTTTAAAGAAGGCAAGGGACAAAATAAGTCCTAATCCAAATCCAGTACCTGTCTTCATAACTTTATCCGCCATGCACCAGTCCCACTTCCTGCTGAGCTCTGCATTGGACACATTTCCCACCTGCAGCCCCAGCTTTCCTTTTTGGTGGGGGAGGGCGGAAGGGGGCTACCATTTTGCAAGGAAGGAGAAGCAGAGAAAGAAGTGGATCTGTGATGCAGGCTGGCTAGACCAAGGTTCTGCCAACTTGGCAGTGTCAGAGTAAATTTGGCTATCATCGTTGTCCCTCACCGGGCACAAGTGGCTGGGCCTTTACATCTCTCTTGCCCAGTCACCAGATGCAAGCTGCCTCTGGAGCTAGGGCCCTGTGTAGTTGTCTGTTGACAGTAGGCCTGGAAGGGGCCTGAGTGGTGCATCTCTACCTGCTTCCCAGATCCACTTTTCTTCATGCATCCCCTTCCACCCTCTCAGGTATTCAGGTTCCCATTCTCTCTCCTTCCTATTCACCTTTTTTTCTCTTGCCCCATTTGTCTCTCTTCTGCAAAACTCTAGTTTGCCCTCCAACCACCCATCTCCATGTCTGAGCGCAGAGATTAATGCATGCACAATTTCTGTGTCTTGTCATCTCCTTTTTAGCGACTGCCAAGCAAGCTGGGTTAACTGGAAGGGAGTTCAGCTTTAATAATAATGCCTTATATTTGCATAAAGGTCACACAACTCTTTCAGATATGTTTTAAATTTTATTTCTTGAGCAGCTCTGTGAAGAAGCTAACATTATTTCTCATCTTACAGAGGAGGAACCTGAGGTCTAGAGACATGACATGAATGACCTAATCCATACAGGTCCTGAGTATTAGACCCAGCATCTGACCCCAAGTCCAGGGCTTCAGCTGGTATGTCCTTGTTACTGCACTAGAAAGACTGAGGAAAAGACAAGTAATTATTTGCATTAAGAAGAAAGAGTTAATGGTAGGTGGGTGATTGCTCTCTTGTCTCCAGGATCCGCCAGCTGAATGTTGACACACAGGTAGAATAAACTAATCTAAAAGATGTCGTTTGATTCCCCAAATCTTGTATTTATGTTCTCTTTCCAGGCCACCAACCACTGGTTACCATGTGGAAATGGAAAGTAAACATTCTCATCTTCTCTGCTTTCAGGCTCACCTTCCTTCTGTCTTTTTCCTACATAGTAGCTGGACTGACCTGTCACAAAATATAAATCAGATCATGATATTACCTTCCTGAAAACCTTCCAGTGGCTTCCAACAGTGCATAGAAGAAAATTCTCTAAGCCCCTCTTGTGGTCTCTGAACTTTTTCTTGGTTTCACTTCGAGATACCTCCTAGATTCTCCCACACTTGCTCATTTCCCTCTAACCTAAGTCTCCTAGCTTTTCCTCAAACTCAAGGAGCACATTTTGCATTCACTGTCCTGCTTTCCTGAAAACTCTTTCCCCAGACGCTTGTCTGCTTGCTCCTTCGCTCCATTCTGGCATATATTCAAGGGCCTCTTTCTCAGCGAGGCCACCCCTGCTGCCCTGTCATACAGCTCCCCATGGCTGTCTGTCTTTCCACTGCTGTATTTTTTTCTTCCTGACACTTATTACAGTGTGCCATTCTATCAGATAATTATTTGTTTACTTGGGTATTGTCTCCCTCCCTCTATCCCATCAAGAGAGTGTATTCCCTGTGGCAGCACTTTGTTTATTTTACTCTTTGTTACCTCTGTATTTCCTGGAACAAAACCTGCCATATAGTGTGAATTCAATATAGATTTGTTGACTAAATGAATACATCTTCAGTTTTCTTTCTTTTTCTTTGTAAGGAATCATGCATTCTTGTCCTTAAATCACCACTTGGGACTGTGGTGAATTGTTTAATCTGAAAATAGTTGTTTTAACTCAAAGTGTTAACTAGAAAATATATTAACTTCCAATCTCTTCTTTCCAATTTTTTTTAAGATTTATTTTTATTTATTTATACATACAAGAACTGGGGTGTAGAGCAGAGGTGCGGCAGATGGGGGCTAAGAGGATTCACCAGAGACATAGTGGGGAGCAGAACAGGCAGATGGACTGAAGTACACTGCTGAGGGGAGCAGTAGGCAAGACAGGAGAGGTCTGCGGCACCATGTGGGAAGCTCCCTGGCCAGAGATTGAACTTGTGCTGCAGTGGCTATCGACAACTTGATAGCCCTGAGACTTTAACCTCTGTGCTACTATGGAGACCCTTCTTTCCAAATTTTAAGTAACCAGTTTCTTCAGCTACACCAAGATTCCCTATAGCAAATAGGAATGCAAGAGCTTGACTTTAAAGCCTCCAAAGTTTGACCTCCAGTGACAATTACATAATATTGTATAACATACTTTTAGGGATGGTTACCAGTGAAAGTGAAAATAAAAGAAGGATATTTGTTCCTTCTTGTAATGAAAATAACTATATTTTTCCTGTTTATGAAATAGTACTTGATATAAAAATTCACACTTTATTACATATAAAAAAATCAATTGAAATCAATTCTAATCTTGCCTGGAGGCTATTACTGATGATATTTTGATGTATTCCTTTCCAGACATTTTTTCATCATACAAAACTGTCGTTATACTATACATGCTATTTTAGAGTTTACTTTTCCATTTTACATATGATGGGCCTCTTTAATAAAATATCCATTTTTTTTGCATTATTATTTAATGACTACAGAATATCTAATGTGTAGACAAAGAGATTTTAAAAAAATGACCTCCCTCAATGGGCATTGGGATAACTTCTTTTCCCCTCATTATTATCAATAGTAATAGGTGAACATCTTTGTATAAGTATCCATGTGCGCTTACCCAATTATAGCTATAGGGCAGTCTGGATTTTGGTGTGTTCTTCTGTAAAACAAGGAACTGAATTGAATGATTTCTAAGATTCTTTTTAAAAATCCAAATCTTGGAAGCTATCTTAAATTATAAATTGATTTTCTTGCTTTTACATAAAAATATCTTACATATTGGACTTCCCTGGTGGCCTCGGTTTAAGTCTCAGCACTACCACTACCAAAGCCCACCTCATCTGCCTGAGTTTGATTCCTTGCCACATGGCACAGCAGACCTCTCCTGTGTCTCCTGCTGTTCCCCTCAGTAGTGTATTTCAGTGGATCTGCTGTTCTGCTCCCAACTCTGTTTCAGGTGAATCCTCTTACCCAGTGCACTTCTGGCCTGCACCCCAGTTCTTCTATGAATAAATAAACAAAATCTTAAAAAAAAAATAGGCCAACTTATCACTTTAAAAAAAATTTTATAAATCCTAGATAAGAAAATATTTATCCTTCTTAAAAAAGTAAAAATACAAAAATAAAAATGCATTAAGTTAAAAGAAAAGAAGCCCAACTTTTAGAGACACTAGAGATTCCTTTAGTAATGTGCTTCAGTGCTAAATTATAGATGCCAGTTATCTTTTTGCCTCGATTATGTCTGATATTATCATGTAAATTTATTTAACTAATTTCACTTACCAGTGGAGCCTCTCTGAACGTTCACCCAGAGAATAATGCTTTTTTATCTCTACTTTCAAGACATTGCAGTTTAATTTTTCTCTTCTATAAATAAAATTCTAACTTTTGGAGAAGAAAAGATTGAACTGATAAAGTCCTTGAAATTATAAAGAAATTTATTACTTTTTCTATGTAAATTAAGGAAGTTTATGCAAAACAACTGGCCTGCGTTTTTCATTGTTCGTGTCATGAAAGACAGAAAAGCTAAGGGACTACTCCAGATAGAGAGAGACTAAAGACACCTGATAATCAAACACAGTACTTGACCCTGGGCTGGATTCTGACTTTTGGGGTGGGGGAGGAAATTCTACAAAAGACATTGATGGGCCATTTGGCAGAGTTTAAATATGGATGGTGCATGCTAAAATTCCTGAATTTAATAATTTTGTTGTTATGTAAAGAAGTTCACTGTTCTTAGGAGCTGCACACTCAAGTATGTAGGGGTAAAGGGAATGATGTCTGTTGTTTATTTTCAAATGGTTTGGAAAAAACACATATTTAACTAAGTAGGCTGAGAGAAAGAGACAGATAAAGATAAGCAAATGTGGCAAATGGGTGACAATTGATGAATTTGCATGAAGGGCACATAGTCACTCTCTTACTAATCTTGTAACTACTATAAGTTTGAAATGCTTTCAAAATGAAAAGCATAAAAACCAAAATCAAACCCAAAAAACTCTTTAGAGCACCATTTTCTTTTCTAAGAAATATTTTCACAGTCTAAATATTGGGGTTCCATTTAAAGAAGTAGAGTAGGGTGGGATGTGATTAAAAAAGTGTATAGGTTTCAGTCAAATGTGAGATCAGGCCTTTTCCTTTATGTTTTGCACTGAATTTTCTATACTGAAAGGGAAAGATAAAAATCCAAATCAACTGGACTATAGCTTTTTCCTCTTCTGACCAGCAAACAAATTGTGTGGGATGAATAGAGATTTTAAACAGTCTTTACATGTATAATCATGCAAAGCATGGGCTTGCCGTACAAAAGTATTTAAAACGAGGAGTGTTTTTATTACTTTTTTGCAATGGTGAAAAATTTTATGCTTAAATTAACCAGCTGGACTTAGTTTAGATGATGCCAATTTTGTTGGCAATATGCAAAGCATCACAGTCAGGAGCCAGTGGAATTCATGCCCTCTGCTCTCCACCAGGTCTGATCAAGGTGTTGACCTTCACCGGGTTCGTGTCAGAGCTTCTTCATGGCCCTTTTGATTTGCTGCTTGTTGCCTTGACACCCACCATGAACGCGAGTGTGCTGTTGTCTTCTGTCTTCTTTGTGGCTGACTTGCTGTTCAGGAGAATCCATAATGACACAGTGGTCAAGTTTCTTTCCCCAGGGAGCGCTCTTCCAAGGATATTTAGTTTGTCTTTGCAGCAGTGGTTTCTTGGGCCGCCAGAAGATGGGGGACAGGTCTTCTCTTTTGTGAGTGTGTGGCTGTGCAATGCCTTTTAGCACCGTTTGCATGGCCTTCAAAAGCTTTTGCTTTTGCTTCAGCTTTGGGAGGGGCATGCCTTTCTTCTTTGCTTTTGGTGCTTTTTTTATGAAAGGGTTTCTAAGCGACAACTGAATACTTATTTGGACAGTATCCCCAGCTCCTTGAATGTCACATTTTAAAAATTTTCTTACATCGTTTGTTCAGTTTTGTACAGTGATTGGTAATGTCACTGATCTACCTAAGGGGACTAAAAATCATTGTCCTATTTCAATAGGTGTGTATGAGGGTGAAACAGGACAGAGTCGTGAAAGCATTTTGCTCATTAATCTTCACCTGGGAGTCAGCATTACCTTTATTATTTTCTCCTGCAGAATGACTTCTAACGTGAGAGTTGGCGTGAGGCGTGAGACTTTAAATCCAAATGCAGCTAGAGGAAGAGGGGAACAAAGGAAGGAACGTTCTAGTATGACCTATTTTTTTTAAGATTTATTTATTTATGCATACAAGAGCTTGGGGTAGGCCAGAGGTGTTGGAGGGATGAGGGGACTCATCAGAAACAGAGTAGGGAGCAGAACAGGCAGATCCATTGAAATACACTGCTGAGGAGTGCAGCGGGGAGGCAGGAGAGGTCTGCTGTGCCGTGTGGGTTAGCTAACTGATAGCTTCATAGTGTGAGACTTAACCCCTTGCGCCACCAGAGAGGCCCAAGTTCTGGCATGATCTATTAACACTCTCAACTCTCTTCTCCACATACTCCATACTCCAAGGTACTAATTTTTAAGACCAGTTTTGAATATGTAGTGTGGGTTCCCTGTGACCTCCCCCACCCAAACAACCTGAGCCTTGTAGAAGCAGCTGCCAGACGTGGCCTGGGGCAAGGAAGAGAGACGCAGCTG
Source organism: Scalopus aquaticus (assembly GCA_004024925.1). Taxonomy (NCBI): domain Eukaryota; kingdom Metazoa; phylum Chordata; class Mammalia; order Eulipotyphla; family Talpidae; genus Scalopus; species Scalopus aquaticus. The sequence goes on from PVIJ01006853.1 coordinate 35,159, forward strand.
GCTGAGCTTCACTACAGTCTCATGTGTCATCACCAACAGGCCTGCTCTCCCACCCACACCCTTTCCGCCCTCTGTGCGTCAGCAGATGCTGGGAGCACTGTGCTGCTGACACTGTTATTTCCTGTGTGAATGAAAGTGCGAAAGGATGGATGGATGATTGGTCATCCTGTCACACTGGTGACACCTAGGGTCTGGCTGTAGGAAACTTGTCTGGGTGGCTGCCCTGCTTCTCCTGCAAGGCTTTCTCTCCTTCCCGGCAGCCTAGCTCTGAGAAGCGTGCTTTCCTGAACTTGGGTGATGCTGCTGTTCTTGTGACCCCACCAGGTGTGCTTTCTGTTTTAAGCTTGTCTCTTCTGTATGTCATAGTTGAATCTTAATAGCCCCACACACTGTACTGAGATTATGGGCCTATGGGATATACCGGCAGGAAGGAACGTGAAGATCCTTGACAATAGTTCCCACGTCATAAATACGCCCTTCACACTTGCTTAGATGCAGCCAGGGAAGTGATTAAGAGCTAGACTAGCTGGGTTCAAATTTCTGACACCCACTAGCTATATAATCTCACATAAACTACTCAGCTGCTTGTTTTAGTTCTCTCATTTGTCAGATGTGAATAAAATAGTATCTACATCATAGAGTTGTTTGGAGGTTCAACTGAATTCTCTCTATATATCTGTAAAACACACAGCTGTTCCTGGCTGTGTAAACATTATGGAAGTGTTCATATTTGCATGTAGGAACCTCTGTTCAGCCTCTGCACAAACACGCCCAGAGGTGGAAGACTCCCTAGCTCATGAAGGAAGCCATTTAATTTCTCTTCAATTCCAGTTGCCATATGTAATTTCTTATATTGTGCAGACCTGGAGAAGGAAGGGAAACATAGTGCCAAAAATATGCCTGGTCCTGTGGAAGATCTTTTCTACACATTGTATTGTAACCACATGGAATCATTTATCCCCTTTCATTGATTCACACTGACAACAGAGGCAGAGAGGATTTGCAAATGTGCCCAGAGTTAAACAGTGATTAAATGGGCCAGTCAGTATTTAAACTCAGGGCTCTTGGGCTCCAGTACCTTAAAATATTGGAAGACCACAGTAATCCCGTTGGGACTGGTTTCTCACAGTGGTTGGCACATAGAGTGTTCAAATGGTAGGCATCGGTGTTGTTAATTCCTATTAATTAATACTTGATGTTGTCTATGCCCCTTTGTTTTTTCTCACTGAGGCAGGCTGCTTTCAGCATTCTCCTTTTCTTTGCCTTTATAAAATATCAGTAGAATAGTCTTGCCCCGAACACCTGGGCACCACAGAAACAATGACTCACTGCATAGAGAAGCATTTGACTGGGATCCTTCCTGAAGTTACTTCCTCCCATAGTACAGAAAATTTTAATGTCAGAATTCAGTCTCTTACTGGTTCTGAGAGGAACTTCTCTTATTTTGCTGGGATCATTTTTCTCATATAGAAGAATTAAATATCAGTAGGCATTTATGCTGACCCGCAGTCAGATGCTTAGCTGCAGTCTTCTTAATAAAGCTAATGGCAGTCTCTTAAAGCATCCTGTTCTATTTCAGAACTATTTGTTTATTTATTTATTCACGCATTTTTCAACAAATATGAATTGAGAGATGAGAGCTGTTACTAAGCCCCGAGTCAGGGATGAGGGATACAGTACAAAATAAAAACTGCAAATTCTTCCTAAAACTGAATTGAATTCTACATCCCTCGATCTTCTACCTATCGATATCATTTTTGCACTCTGGGGCAGCATAATGAGGTTATTTTTTGATTCTCACAATCACCCCTAAGATACCAAAAGATGGCCTCCAGTTGCCTGTATAAAATTTTTTTCCCTGCAAGATTTCTTGTAAAGATAGTACTTTCTTTAATATTAGCAGATGACTTAGAAGTAAGTCATTTGTATCTCTTGAGCCTCAGTTTCCTTACCTGAAAAATGAGAATGATGATACTCAGCAGGGAATGAACATTTGACTCATTGTATTTCTTGTCTGAAATAGAGTAAATATCTGAGTGTTAGTATGTAGTAGTAACATCAGATAATTAGCTGTGTTTATATCTGTACTAGGTATTCTTCAAACTGCTTCATATTTATTAGTGCATTTATTGTCCTGACAGCTCTGTGGGTGGATGTTATGATTTATTCCCATTTTACAGATAAAAAGATGGAAGCACGGAGAGCTTAAGTAAAGTCTCATTTTATACAATTGCTCATTTGGTAGAGCTGCGACTTGATCTGAAACAGTGTGGCTCCAGAGGCATTGCTTATGGGAGCCTGGTGGGTAACCATTTTTATGTTGAGGGGAATGGAGAGAGGAACATGAGCCAAGCAGTTCAGGAGGAAAAGGGGGAAGATTGAATTTAAAGCCTGATCTTGACCTGTGGTATCATCTGTTGTTTTAAACATTTCCTACAGTCTTTGGGGTTCCCAGTCTGGCCTCAAAAGGGTCTTTCTTCTTTCTTGTGCATTCAGCGCTGTCCTCACATTGGTTCCTTCTATGCTTCATTGTGTGGTTCTTGGCTGCAAGGACTAGTTTTCTTTCCTCAACACTTCATTTATCAGTTTCTTACACTGGTTTAAGCTGCAGCTTACAAACATATTTTCTCACTTAAGTGTGGTTTTCTTGGTATAGTTTGCTTTCTATCTGCTTACTACTCTCAGTCAGCTAAAACGGGAAAGCATAGTTTCAAATCCAGCCATGAACAAAGGGACAATTTCCCCAATACATATAAGTTTTTTACAAATCAATGAGACTAAGAATAGCAGCCCAGTAGAACATAAGCAGAAAAGGACTTGCAAATGGCTCTTGTATATGAACCTTCAAGTGTATAAAGACACCCTCAGTTACTAGTAAAGAAATAGATGAAGTTATGACATTGTATTTCGATGGTAAAGATGGGAGAACTCTGTCTACATTCATATTTATCGCTACCTACCTCTGTGTCTGGTGATAGAGAGGCTTCTGTGTGGCAATAGGAAAACAAGTATTCTCATATATTGCTATTAGAAATATACATTACCACAGTCTCTATGAAAGACTGTTTGACAAGTACCCATTAAATCATAAATGCACATACTCTTTGTTTAGTTCAGAGTTTCTCCATTTTGGCAATATTGACATTCTGAGCCCAATAAATCTTTGTCCTGTGCAGTGCAGGATGCTTAGAGCAGGCGGGACCACTTCCCACACAGCCCTCAGTGTGACAACCATGATGGCTTCTAGTCATTGCCAGATAGCCCTTGGGGAACTGCCTCCAGTCAAGATCCACCAGCTGGGGCTCTTTTTTCCCACCCTTTATTGAGGTGCAATTGGTTTACAACACTATATACGATTTGGGGGAATAGGCTCACACACCTCTTCAGATGTATGTTACCATCCTGTCCCCACCGTCCAAGTACCCAGAGTCCTTTCCCATGGGTCCTCTTCCTCCTTTGTTCCCTCCCCCACCCTTCCTTCTCTAGTGGCCTGGTTGAGATTTTCTATTGCTCCATAAAAACCACACCAAATTTAGCAATTTAAAATAGCAACTATTTCATCTCATAATTCTTAAATCTAAATTAGGCTCTGCTGGTTAGTTTCATGCCTTTCTTGTCAGTGGTGACTCATGTGCCTGTGTGTATTTGATGGAGCAGGTGTGGCTAAACTCAGCTGGGTACTGAGATGGCTGGGTGTTCTGTGGATGTCTGTGGTCCTCTTTTGCTACACATGATCTTTTGGTGTAAGGAGAAAGAGAAGGCAGAAACTTCTTTTCATATAATTTCACCAGCCGGGTAGCTAGTTTTAACATGACAACTCAGGACTTCCAAGGACACAATAGTGAAAGCTGCCTGGCTTTCTTAACACTGCTACTTATTTTCAGTTAAATAATTCTACTACATTTCTGTGTAAAACAAAGAATCTGTCCAGAAAATTCTTGGGCCTTTATGGCTTCTTCTTTTGATTTATTTGCTATTTGGATAAGACCAGTGCAAGTAGAAATTATGCGAAGGGTTTGACATTGGCTTTTCCTGAGGCCACATTATTCCAAACCTGGATTCTCTGGTCCTCAGGACTTAACCTGCCCTGGTCCTTCCTTTTTCACCTTCATAATTTACCTGCTTCCTCAAATTTCCTTTCTCAGAGCTCTATCAGTTAGATCCTGTGTGTACTCTGACCACATTATCTTAAATACCCCTACCTTTACACCACTCCCAATAACTTTCACAAGCACTTTTGAAGGCTTTGTTTACTTCATTTTTCCATTGTTGAACTGACCAAAGCTTGTCATGTGACCTAATCTGCAGTCAGTGTGGGTAGAAGTTGAACACCTAGAGGTGGGATTCATTGAGGGCCATCAATGTAACTTCTATCCCACTCACTATTCACAATTTTGCTTATCTTTCTTTGAGAACTAAATCCATTAAGTAAATGTTATCATTTACTTAATGCTTTGTAATGCAGACTGACCAGCTACTTCAGGGACTTAGATTTTCTTATACATTAGCTTTTAGTAATAAGAGGTATAATGCGGAAATCTTTTGTGCAATGTATTTTGGGGGAACTTGACAATTATGAATATACAGACAAGGGGCTCTTAATCTTGCTTTTCCTTTCTTATTATGCTCCTTTGAAGGTCATACAGGGTTCTTTTTTTTTGATATATATTTTATTGTTATTTATATATTTTACATTTTGTATTCCCCTTGGGTAACCCACCACCAATTCACCTGTGATCCATCTCTGTGGTCCCTTGTGTTCTTTTCTACTCCATTTTGTGCCCTATCCTCTCCCTCCCCCCACCCCCCAAGTGTCTCTCTCCTATTTGATTTCCCTATAGTCCTGTTATAAGTGAAACCATTCGATATTTTTCTCTTTCTTTCTGGCTTGTTTCGCTGAGTATGATCCCCTCTAATTCCATCCATGTCGCTGCAAATTGCATGTGTTTATCTTCTTTGAATGCTGAATAGTATTCCACTGTGTATATGTACCACATCTTCTTGATCCAATCATCTATTTTGGACATCTGGGTTGCTTCCATACCTCTGCTATTGTGAACAGTGCCGCAATGAACATACGGGTGCATGTATCCTTTCAGATTAGTGTTTTTGTATCCTTTGGGTAGATTCCCAAAAGTGGTATTGCTGGGTGGTATGGAAGCTCCATGTTGGGCAATTTGAGGAATCACCATACAGCTTTCCATAGTGGTTGGACAAGTTCACATTCCCACCAGCAGTGTAGAAGAGTTCCTTTTTCTCCACATCCTTTCCAGCATTTGTTGTTGCCTGTATTTTTAATGTGTGCCATCCTCACAGGTGTGAGGTGGTATCTCATAGTGATTTTGATTTGCATTTCCTTGATTATAAGTGATGTTGAGCATTTAGTGCGCAGCCGGGGTGCTTGGCGCCAGAAGTGAGAGCACCTTGGGGGTCGCCCTCCACCCCCCACTGGGTCAGTGAAAAAAAAAAAAACGATCAGAGTAGTGGTATTTCACCGGAGGCCAGCAAGGCTGGCAGGACCCACACCGCCCCCTCTCGGGGATGGGAGCGGCGCGCCGGGCCCTCCCACTGATTCTACACCTCTCATGTCTCTTCACCGTGCCAGACTAGAGTCAAGCTCAACAGGGTCTTCTTTCCCCGCTGATTCTGCCAAGCCCATTCCCTTGGCTGTGGTTTCACTGGATAGTGGGTAGGGGCAGTAGGAATCTCATTCATCCATTCATGCGCGTCACTAATTAGATTAGGAGGCATTTGACTACCTTAAGAGAGTCATAGTTACTACTGCCATTTACCTGCACTTCATTGAATCTCTTCACTTTGACATTCAGAGCACTGGGCAGAAATCACATCCCGTCAACACCGGCTGCGGGCCTTCGCGACATATAGGGTTCTTAACCTCTTAACCTCTTGGGGGGTCAGTCTCCCCAAAGTGGCCTTTGATAGGCTTTTCTCAATATGTCCAGAGTAGGCCTGTCACCTTTGTGTGGGAACTGAAGGTAAAGTAAGGCCCTTGAACCTTGGGAAGTCTATCACCTCCCTCGAAGAGAGCAGCAAGGGCATTGAAGCCTAGGAGAAGCTATTGTTCTTGTCTAACTTCTTTTCCCTTCCCTAATCAAAGCAGAGATACCTTGAAAATGTAGTTTGAAGGGTCTTATCTGTTGTAGGTTTATAAGTGAGCATGTGTTCTCTAAGAATTTCATTTTCATTCTCAGAGTAAGGAAGAGGTAACACTTTCTTGTCTGTCATCTAAAGTACCTCTCCCCCCACTCTGGCACCCCAGGTCTCTAAAAGTATATAAATCCCCTGTCTTTGGAATTTATAACGATGTAAATTCTTCATATATGTGTTATTAAGTTGATTGTTTTTCCTTTGTTAATCTGTCTGGTGCTGGTTTGATTCTTGTTTAACTCAGAAGAACCTGGAGGGTATTGAGTGATTTCTTTGGCACCTGAACAAGCTAGAGTGGGTTATGCTTCTTTTTTTAAAAAAAACATTTATTTATTTATGCATAAAAGAACTGGGGTGTGGGCCAGAGGTATTGGGGGGCGGTGAGAGGATTCATCAGAGACAGTGGGAAGCAGAACAGGCAGATTGGCTGAAGTACACTGCTGAGGGGAGCAGTGAGTGAGACAGGAGAGGTCTGCTGTGCCATGTGGGTTAGCTCCCTGCCCGGGGATTGAATTCATGTTGCAGTGGCTGGTGATCACTTGATAATGCTTTGTCTTAACCACTGTGCCCCCAGGGAGGCCCATGTGTTATGCTTCTTTGCTGGTTGCCTGGAAGGAAGAAACAGAAACAAGGGGATAAATCAGGAGATAATGCTTGATTTCAGGATAGTAGCATTATTTCAAATTAAAATTTATATACTTAACCATTTTTCTCAATTTTTACACAAATTAACTTTTTAAATCTCTCAGTATACAGATAGTGTGAATATAATGAAATAATGCCACATTTTCTTTATGTATTTCCTTTGTTTATATATTGGGCTGTCTTAAAAGTCATGATATATTTTTTTCTATGTTTTCAAGCAAAAATGCACCATGACTTTTGTGACAACCCAATTTATCTTCAATAATCAAGTAAATTTTTTTTAAAGATTCATTTATTTATGCATACAAGAGCTGGGGTATATAAGAGCTAGGCCAGAAGAGTAGGGGGTGGGTGAGAGGATTCACCAGAGATTGAGTAGGGAGCAGAATAGGCAGATCTGCGAGGGGAGCAGTGGGTTAGACAGGAGACGTCTGCTGTGCCATGTGGGAAACTCCCTGGCCAGGAATCCAACTCATGCTGCAGTGGTTGTAGATAGCTTCATGGTGCTGAGGCTTAACCCCTTGTGCCACAGGGAGGCCCTATCAAACAAATGTTTAAAAAGACTATGGTAACAATATAACATGTATCTTAAAGCATTGTACAAGAAAATCTTAATCCAAAATAAATCACAGTAGCAACTTCATTCTAACTAAACTCACACAGCTTATTTCCCTTCTCCAGATAGTGTCTTCAACTATGAAATGAGATGATTAGGGAAATGAGCCTTCTAGATATTGGGTGTGGGTGCCAACAGCAAAGCAAAACCACTTTATATATAGAGGGGGATGCTTGTTTGGGTCCTTCGAATAGAAAAATACTAATGGTATATAATACTAAATACTAAATACTAAATACTAAAGGTATATAATTTAGAGTACTTGTGCAGATTTTGAAGATGTTGGATGGGATATAAGTTTTTCAGTAGAATTTCATGTTCTTGAATGAGAAAAAGAAAAAGAATAATTCCTGCTTACCTAACAAATAAATAAATGTTTTCCTCTTCTCTGAAAAGACTATGTCAGTGTTTTAGCTCTATCAGAATTGCTTACGTCAGACCTTAAAGCAAGTATCTAGAGAGAGAGTTTATATAGAAATATAGTCTTCACAACTGTTGATGAAGTGTGAGAATGAGGTTAGTTGGATTGAAGGGCTTAAAGAAAAGATGGTTTTGTAGACTCTCAGCTGTATTACAACAGAGAAAGGTCAAACTAACATTCTGTAATGTTATTGCACTGCTCCAGTGGGTAAAAACTCATTTAAGTGTTAATTAAGGGGAGGATGGCAAACAGCATATCAACACCTTCCCCATGAAGCACTAGTCACCTGGAGAATCATTTCCATAGACACACTAGGTGTAACAAGGAATAGGTATGAACAGGAAAACGTGATGGAAAAAATGGTCTGTTCAGACCCTCACAGACTGAAACACTCTTTGTAGTGTTTCAATTTTATGGCCTGGAGGAAAATAGGAAGGGGAAGAATGTGTGATAGTTGAGTGAGTTTCTGTCTTAACAGGGCTTGGAGCTAGAAAATGCAAAGTAAGCAGGGGCACTGAAATGCTGAACAAAAAGCACTGCTTCTCATCCCCTCCCCTCTCTCAAAAGGCCCTCTGAACTCTTTGTCATCTACTCGGCCACCAGTGTCACTCAGCAAACACTGTGCTAGGCCCTGAGGATTGAAAAATGAATGAGACTCCATCTTGAATTTCTGAATCTTCAGGTGCCCAGTTTATGAGCTGTGAGGGCGTGGGCAGGATGCACATGGCTGGGGCTCAGATCTGTTTAATAGCAGAGCACAGAGTGGTCGAGTTGTACCAGATGTGTGTATAGAACCATTGGAGCTGATGGGAGACCCTGGCTGATGCTAGAATGTTCACAGAGAGGGTGACATTTAATATGGCTCTCAGGAGATGAATAGGACAGTTGCAAGTACGACGAAGGGGTAGGCTAGCCAGGACAGAGAATGAGAGAACTGGTATTTCACAGAGACAGGAGAAAGGGAAGCCATACAGAAGTCAGAGAGGTTTGAAATAGCAAGGCATGTTTGGAGAGTGACTATTGTTTCTCCTCATTAAAAAAGAAAGTTCCAGCTTTATTTAAGTAATGCTTATTATATGTTTCTCAGGGCCTCTGCCTTTCGCCTGGATCACAAGTGTACTCAATTTCCTATCCCCCCAGAAAAGTCATTGCAAGTGTAAACTAGTATAAGATTCCACTTTAGTCAATAATGGAGGGCTAAAGAAGAGATAACAGAGGCACTGGTAACACAATTTGCTGAGAATTTATGAGGTGTGCAGCTAAGCCCTTATGCATTGCCTTATGCAATATTTAATTCTCATAACTACTCCATAGGGTAGATATTATTACTATTCCCACTAATTTTTTTTGTGATCATGGAGTGGTGCACTTTTTTTTTTTAGTGTATAAAGCATATTTTAATCTTTTTTTAAAGATAAGGGAATTATAAGATGTTACATTGGTAACATCTTTTGTTAGGATAATACATGCTAATTTTCAAAATCATTTCCTAAATTCATTCTGAAGCTCAGACTGCTGGGGAATACTGCTGCTTGGTTAATTTAATAAATGTAAGAATTTCGGGCCTCCCTGGTGGCGCAGCGGTTGAGCGCTGTGCTGTGGAGCTGTCGGCCACGCGCGATGTGAGTTCGCCTGGCCGGGGAGAATCCCACATGGTGTGGCAGACCTCTCCTGCCTCACCCGCTGCTCCCCTCAGCAGTGTATTTCTGATCTGCCTGTTCTGCTCCCCACTCTGTGTCTGGTGAACCCTCTCACTGCCCCACGCCTCTGGCATGTACCCCAGCTTGTATGTATAAATAAATCTTAAAAAAAATAAATAAATATAAGAATTTCATGATTTCCTATTCTTAGCATGTTTTTGCTATGTTTTGAATAAATTCCTTTACTTATTAGATTTTGGGGGAAGACAACTTAGTAAGTTTTATTTCTGTTTTAGTTATCTTTGTGTCCTCTTTCAAGCCCAAGTGCCACAGTTAACTATTCTCAGCTTTTTTTTACCTCAAATTTTACTGTCAGCCATATATATAACCACGAGATTTTTGAGGTACATCTTCTCACCTCCATGTGTGCACATGCTTTACTTCCCCTCCACCGAAACCCCTACACTGGTTACCTAGTCCCTCTGGTAACCAGTACATTTTTCATTTTCTCATGTTTCAGTGAAGAAAGTGAGGCACAGCGAGGTTGAATATCTTGTCGAAAATTATATCTCTAGTGAGTTAATGGACCCTGGTTCTAACCCAGGCAAACTGACTGACCAAACCTGACTTAGCCAGTGTGCTCTCCTGCCTCTGCACTGTGAACACTGCCACCAACTGGGAAAAAAAGAACACATCAAATGAACACCCCACTCATACTGGGGCTTTTACTCAAAAGGAAAGAACAGCGCAGTGGTGAAGGTGTCACATAGCACTTGAGTGGGTGACACAGAGCTGCCAGCAAGGTCTGCCTTTAAGGGAAGACATGCTGCCCAATTCTGAGTGTTGTGGACAGCTGGCCCTTTCGGGCACTGCCTCAGCTGCAGAGTCACCTTGTTCAAGGTCCACGTTGCAGCTCAGCCTGTCCCTCTGCCCCATCCTGTCTCCTGCCCCTCCCTCCACAGGTGTCTGCCCACACCATGGGCATTCCTTCGTGAACATCCGGCCCGTCTCAGAGCCTGTTTCCCCTGGAAAGCCAACAGGCGGCAACCATACTTCCAGTGACCAGAGACATCCTGGGCTCTCACTTTGTTCCGTCTCCTTTAAAACTTCCTTTCATATTAGTTTCCTTTAATTTTTCATGTTCCAGATGAATATTCCAAGAACAAAAGCTTATAAAATTCTTAAGGGTAGGTTACACAAAGTTTCAATCCTGTCTCTTCTTTTTAAAATAGACATTACTTAGGGCAGTTTTAGGTTCACAGAAAGTTTTATTTCCAAAATATATATTTAAAAAAAAAGTTTTATTTCCATTTTAGTTTTCTGTGTCCTCCCTCCTATCCAACTGCCACAATCAACTATTCTCAACCCCCATGCATGCACGCTCTTCCTCACTATTAATACCCATTTCCCTTGGTTTTGGTAGTGGATAGAGTTTATGGAAGTACGATGTCTTAAAACCAAAACTTCCATTATATAGTTTATGTGAATTTCTAATTGTTATTTTTCATTTGGAGGGGTTGACAGATTTGAGTCCAACTGGCTCTTGCTGTGTGACCTTACATAGACTCCTTAACTTTCTGAGTCCCTGTGTCTTCAACTCTGAAATTGGAATAATAATTATTGGCAGAATTAACTTGGGATACATATCCTAAGTTATGTAGCCAAGCAAAGTGACTGACCCTTAATAAGGATTCAGAAAATAGGCATTTGGGGCCTCTCTGGTGGCACAAGGGGTTAAGTCACAGCACTATGGATCTATCCACAGCTACTGCAGCTCGAGTTCGATCCCTAGCCAGGGAGAGTCTCACATGGCACAGCAGACCTCTCCTGCCTCAGCCCACTGCTCCCCTCAGCAGTGTATTTCAGTTGATCTGCCTGTTCTGCTCCCCACTCTGTCTCTGGTGAATGCTCTCACCACCCCACAACTCTGGCCTGCACTCCAGTTCTTGCATGCATAAATAAATAAAGCTTAAAAAAAAAAAACCCAGAAGCCAGGCATTTTTAAATATAAAGTTAGCAATCACAGCCAATGGGTGGTTGCTGTAACACATCACCACAAACTTGGTGGCTTAAAACAACAGAAATGTATTCCCTCATGCTCCTGGAGGCCAGAGCCCTAAATCAGTTTTTCTGAGCTGTATTCAAGGTGTCGGCAGAAACAGGATCCCACTGGAGGCTCTAGGGAAGTATCTGTCCTTGCCTCTGCCAGGCTGGAGGCTGTTTGGCATTCTTTGACCTGCGGCTGCATCACTGTTCTGGGCCTCTGTGATCACACTGCCTACTCCCCATGTGTGTTGTCAGTTTCCTCCCTGCCCTCCTCTTATAAGGACACAGGATTTGCAGCTCCTTAGTATCCGGATACCTCAGGATAATCTCCCCAATTCAAGAGTCATTATATAATCACATCAGTAAATATCCTGTTTCCAGGGAACACTTACAAGTTCTGATTAGGATCTAATATCTGTGGTGGGTTATTTTTCAGCACAGCACAGTCTCTGCCCTATCTTTTGACGGCAAGATCATATTTTACCCTTGGCCCACCAAAATGGTCCTTTGTCCCTTTTAGTTTCTCATTCACAACTATCTGCCTTATTTAAGAACCTTCCTCCCTTACCCTGAAGAGGTTCCCAAAGTTTAGTAATGTTTCTTCAAGCCCATGTTGCTATTCTGGGGCATCTTTTCAACATTTTAATTAATTTGAGTATGCATTCTAGCACTGCTTCCCAACCTTTCATATTCCAGGCACCTCTGAATCAGTAAGTTGTGCAAGGTCTGGGAATACATTTTTTTTTTAAATGCCCCAGGAGAATCTTTTTTTTATCATTTTAATAGATATTTTATTTATATTTGTTATTCATATCTTTTACATTATTGTGTGTTCCCCATAAGTTACCCAGCACCTGTTCACCCGTGGAGCCATCACCATAGTCCCCCGGGCTCCCCTCCTCCCCCCTCTTGAGCCCTACCCCTCCTCTCCTTCCCTGCTGAATGTCACTTTCTTATTTGGCTCCCCTATATTCCTGTTATAAGTGAAACCATTTGATAATTTTCTCTTTCTTTCTGGCTTATTTCACTGATTATGATCCCCTCTAGGTCCACCCAGGCGAATCTTATCCTCAACCAAGACTTGGAGACTTGATTCCTACAAAGTCGGGAACTAACCTCCCCCGTCCCTTTTGGTGGGTGGGTGGGGGGAGCCCCACCGAATAGGGAATTCCCCTCCTGTTGGGTGTGTCATGATTTTATATGACTGAGTTTTTATTAAAAGGGTGGGGAAACAAAAAGAGAGTAACTCTGAAAACTGGGCAAGCCTATCTGTACAGTATTCAGGGAAAGGGCTCCCTAATGGGAAAATATCCAATTCTGAATTAGAGGATGATGACGGCCAGAATTTGGCAGTCTTGCAGCTGTCACTAGCTCGGGACCGCGTGGGTCTGACTGATCAAGTCCGGCCGCGCCCTCAGTGGAAGCCAAGGATTTTCCTCAGTGAGAGCAGCTCCAGCCCGGGCGGTGGCTGCTGGGCTACTCCCCGGTGGTCCGGACGTCCATGGAGAGGTAACCTGGCCTTGCGGTGGGCGGGCAAGTGGCTTTCAGCGTCACACCCGCTAGCAGCAGCCACTTCAGTGTGGCGCGAGCAGGGGGCGTGGGGAGAAGCAGCTGTATTTATTCTGATTTGAGAGCTGGGTGGCGGTCCGCTCCCGGCTGCCCGAGGAGTTGTCCTGAGTGGAGAGCAACTGGTTCTTCGGAAAGGGCGAAGAATCCAACGCCCGTGGTTGGCCAGGTGGGGGCGGCCGCGGTGCGGTGGCAGAGGCAGAGAAAATTTACAGGAGTTGTGGATGTTTCTTTGGGGATAATAGGGGACTCAAGCAGGAGCGATGAAAGTCTAGTGTTCAGCTCAGCCGAGGGGTGCTGGGAACACAGTGTCAGGCTCATCCCGGAGGCGATGGGCACGCAGTGTCGAGTTCACCTGCAAGTGGTGGGGGCTCAGTGTCAGGCTTAGGTAGGAAGTGAGGGATGCTCAGGGTCAAGCTGAATAGAAAGGTGATGACGGGTCTCAGTCAGACTTAGCCGGGACAAGTGGGAGGCACTATCAAAGTCAGCCGGGACAGATGGATGCGGAAGGATCGGACTCAGGTACAGCCAGACCCGTGTGCTCGTGGCGCCACACGGGTCTGAGCCTGCAGCCGCAGCCCGGATGCTGGTCGAGCGGCCTTGGCTCTCCTGCGGGGCGCTCGGCGGCGGTTCCTGGACGCTGCAGCGCTGGGCGCCAGTGCCCGCGTCCGCAGCTTGCGCGTAGCGAACAGGGGAGAGGGTGGGAAGGTGGGAGGAGCCCCGCGAGGCCACCGCCTCCTCCGGCAGCAGGCTCCGCCTCTCCCTCCGCCTCTTGCGTCTCGCTCGTCCGCCGGCCCAATCCGCAGTCCTCAGCCCCAGAGCCGGGCCGCTTGTCTGGCCGGCGGAGGCTGAGCGCGACCCTAGCGAGCCGCGGCGCCCGCCGACCAGGGACAAGCGCGACTCCCGGAACCCCTCTGTGCCCCACTCCGCAGCGTCCTTCCCATTGTCATCGGGACACTTCGACCATCGCCACCGGGGCCGCGATTCTCCTCCTCTTCCTCCAGGAGGGGAAGGAGTGGAGAAAGCCCAGCGGCTGCTGCGGGAACGAGCGAGTCGAGGCCCCGGCCTCCGAGACTCGGGGCTGGAGAAGGAGGAGGCGGAGGCGGGGAGAAGTGCGCGTCACTCCCGGGAGGAGAGAGTTTCACCTCCAGGCAGAGGCTGCGGCTGCCAGTTGCGTAAAAGCAGCAGCGGCGGCGGGCGCCGGGGCTCGAGGGGCTCCCTGGCCATGGAAAGGAGATCCGGACCAGCGGACGCCAGGAGCTCGGCTCCCTCATTTTGGATCGCTGTGTAGACACCTGAGTTAACCGTCCCTAAGCGGGGGAGGGAAAGGTAAGAAGGAATGGGGTCACCCGCCCCGCCTCCCTTGCTGCCCGCCGGGGGCCACTAAGGGGACGCGGACCCGGTCCTGCGCACCTTCCCGGCTCGGGGCGGTCTGAGACTTGGGCTTTTCTGCTGAAATGGAAAACGTCTTCCCGCCCCCCCCCCCCCCCAAGCACCTTCCCGCCCTCCCCTGAACGCCGCCTTTCCCCGACTCTCCCCAGTCTGGGTTAGGAGTAACCGGACTCCCCGGAGTAAGCCCTCTTCATAAGTAAGGGTCTTTGGGAAGTACTTCTTGATTTCTTTCTCTCCTCTCTTTTTATTACGGTCTTCGGGAAGGAAACAATGGACCTTTGAAAGTCGGTGTGAACAGCCTTAAACTTTCTGGAGAAGACGGGTGGGGGTATAAACGCCACAGGAAGCCGACTACAGTGAAAGGTTGATGGAATGTGCTTTGCGGCTTTAGTGTGCGTCCGCCTTTGGGGGTGATCTTTGTTTCTACTGTTCTCCTGGGTTTGTGGGTCTTCCAACCCCACTTTTTGTAAATTAAGGTACAGCAAGGCATTAAAAACACGTGCATTTCTCTTTGAAGCCTTAAAGGGGGTAGGGGAGGATAGTCTTATCACTGGCTTCCCACTGCTGAGTTGAGGGGTCTTGGCAAAGGAAGGGGGTCCCACTTTGTGTCGACCCCAAAGTAATGCAGTTAATGCTAGTTACTACACTCCTGAAAATTAAATCAAGGTCCTGACGTCGGTGGATGCTCTCAGCTGAGGAGTGATATGTGGCACCGAGGAGCGGAAACCGCTCTCAAATTCTCACAAGGTTATGAAAACAGTCTTTGATATATGTCACCTTTTATCAGTAGTAGGATGGAGTGCCAACTAATTTTAAGAACTTTTATTCCACACAGGAGCCACTCACTGCCTGTGGTCACTCCCCTCGTTTCACTGTGACATGAGATATTGCATAATTGCACGTGTTGAGAGTGTGCAAAATGTTGTTTTCATGAACTCTTCCCACAACAAAATGAAAAAAAAAATAGAGAAATTGGAATAGAGAGAGGCTTCACCTGTGCTCAGAGAGGCCTGACTCTTTAGGGCAGCCAGGCATGCCTAGTGGAAATAGCTCTGTGTTAAAAACTAGCACATTGAGAATACTTAGCTTTATGGGTCTTTGGTTGGCTGGACTGGAGCTAGTAATGTTTGACAATTGAAGGAAGCTTGCTATTTTCAGAATTGGCCTGGGCATCCTACTCTGGTTGTGTGCCTTTGATTGATTATTCAAAGGGCTCTTTTGAGTTTACATTTCTGGGCAAAGCAAGCGAAGTACACACTAACTCCTCTTAAATGTTGGGAAGCACCTTATAGAGCTTTATTCTTTATATTGAGATCACTCCCTTCAGCTTTCTGTGTACTTGTACTACCAGATCAGCACGTGGGCATGGAACTGGAAGTCTTTTTTTTTGGCTTTCAATTCAGCCCACCTGATACTGATTGTATCTGATGAATGAATGAGTATTTACAGGCTCAGAAAGCTAAGATTAGAAGAGAATTCTGAGTCATCAGCTAATGCTACTTTGAAGAAGACTAGCAAGGAGCCCCAAACTGGGACTGGGGACTGGGAAGTAGAATCAATAAAATTTTGCAAGGTGCTTGGTTAGGCTTCTTTTGTCATAGCTCATTGTTTGAGTGCAAAGTCTTCTTTCTTGATCTAGTGTATAACCCACAGATTTCCAAAAGTCTCACATTTCACAACAGGAAACCAGAACGGGACAACACCTCATTCCTGTTCTGAAAGACCTGATCAAGCCTATTCTCAAATAACTGTCTTAGAGAGGACAAAGCCGGGGACCATTTTTGAATATGAAAAGCTACTGCTTTCTAGCTGTGCGCCTTGGACAAGTTTCTGCAATTGAGATTGGTGAACCACACTTCAGAAAGAGAAAATTTAAATGCTCACTATCAGATTCAGGTTTAGATGCACTTGGAATTCTGGGCACCTTGTAAATTGCTATAACGTATTTATGAGTGTTGCATCATTCATTCATCTATACTCACCGTACATTCAGCTAAAGATTATTATTTGCTTGTTGTGTGCTGGGCCCTGCGAAAGCAGTCTGATTGTTCTTGTTGATAGGGAGAGGGAGTTGGAGGGAGTGGTTGAAGCTTGGGAGGTCACAGGAAACAAAGGTATCTGTGTAGTAACTTCCATCTCTAAAGAAAGAGGTTTAAGATAATCTCTGCTGTTGAAGAAATAAGTATAATCAGGGAGAAAAGGAAATGAACGATTACAAGGTCTTGTAAATGTGTAAATATTTGCAGAATTATGCATAGGACACTTTAAGAACCCAGAGGAGGACCAGATTGGAATGGGGGAAAGCAAACCCTAAGTTTATAAAAACTATTTTATTACTCTTTCCAGAATGCTCTGAATTTCATTTTTTAGGCAAGTCTTCAGACTTTAGGTTTGCTGTTGTCATATGGCGTTCCTCGCTTGTTGAGACTCCTTCCTACCCAGCCACAGGAAATCTTTTTATTTCATTTGGGTTTGTGAACATTTAATTGGAAGAAAGCTTCTCTAGTACAGTACATGCATCAAGAGGGGCTTGTCTGGGTCAGCACTGTAACCTCTGCATTTTTCTTTCTGTCTCCTAGTCCAGTTAGCCTTTCTGCTTTTCTCTATCTTAATAATATAGAATATAGAAAAGGAAAAAGAAAGCAAAAAGCTAAGTTTTTGCATTTTTGAGATCAAGAGACTCACCTATACCAGATTTCTCCATTTGTAGAGAAGGGTAATTTTCAACTATACTGTTAAAGAAAGGCTGTTCTCTCAAAAATAGCAGCAGCTGTCTAGGTGAAACTTGAGTCTGTAAGCAATACTTGCTTTAATAGCCTTGACTTAGCTCTCTATTTGAAATGAACTTAAAGCTCATCTGACATTTTAATAAATTGCCTTTAATAGACATCCATACTCATATATTTAAAATTAACATGTTAAATGTGAATTTGGGGGAGGATGGTAGTATGAATGTGAATCAGTTTTCAGGACAGTGCTTCATGTGCTGAATCTTGGTATATAGTTTGAAAGTGCCTTAAAAATTAATATTAAAATGAGGAAGTTGAGACTCACAGAAACTAACTAATTGGTAAAGTCATACTGTAAATTAACAGCTAAGCAGGGACAGGAACCCCTTTGTCTCTTTCCAGTCAGCACTTTTTTCTTCCAGTGTAGTTTAATTTGTTTTTGTTGGTTTAGTTAACAATGTAGTCATTATAGTGTTTTGATGGTGAAATCATTTGCATTTGGGCTCTTGCATCCAAGTTTATGGCAGACACAAGATTTTTCTCATTTGGGAGAACTTATAGATGATAATGTTGCACATAGTGCAACATAGTGGGGTGATGATATTTGAAATACATTTCTGCCAAATAAGGAACTAAATGTGAAAATGTTAGCTTTACTTGCATTTGCTATAAACAATATAAAGTTAAAAATATTGTAGAAGTACACATTTTTTAAAAGAGGCATTTTCCAGGAAACAATCAGATTTGTATTGTGAATCAGGATAAAAGTATACTAGAAGTATGTCTGCGTGTTCCTTTGTTTTACCTGTTCTGGCAAGGCACCGTGTTAGCTGCTGTGGACAATATAGAGATAACGAGGTATGGGGTCTTTATTAAAATGTCTGTTTTAAAAAAGTAATATGAACTAGGGAGCAGTGTATGAATCAAAACACAAAATTATTTTCTCTCAATAAATGGGTCCTTTGATCTAGTAAGTGAATTCACCTCGAAAGTGTTATTAGACTACCCGTGTAACTAGATTTGTAACCAGACATTTATTTTTGTTACCTACTGATGAGTGAGAAACCTTTTATATATTATCAGGACTCCATCTTAGTTTGGACAATGAGTAAAAATTTGGCAATATTTGATGAGATTTCATATTGTGAAAAATTTGCCTAGGAGAGCTTGTGGAAGATATTAACTTTAATAACTTTAAAAGTTGACTTGAACACTGCATAGTAGCGTAATCAAACCATTGTTCCCTGAAAGGGTTGCAACTTAAAAATCCACATGGAACCACTGAGAAAAGAATTGTCTTCTTGACTCTGAATTTGATGTATTTTTAAACGATAGGAATGAATATCTACCACAAACTAGATGTTCTGGTCATGTGGGATTACTGAGGCTCTGAAGAGCAGGATTTTTATGGGGTATGGGGGCTCTTGCCTAATTATTGACACTGAAAGCCTTCTGTTGTCATTATGGTCCTGTTAGTGATGAATCACTTCCCTGCAGCATGAATAGTTTTTTCACATACAGTGAGGTTGGAAAATTACTTATTAACATATTACAGATTGGAAAGATTAAGTTCAACACAAGGGCAAATGTCAGCTTCCCATTTCAGAAGAATGAGAAAAAGGATTCATTTAAAATATTGTGATAAAAACCACATTGCTGTTTTTTCATTTTTGACTTACAGTTTCCCCCAGTTTTTAAGAAAATATTTACATATTGCATTGTATTAGTATAAAGTATACAAACACTGTTGTAACCACCAGTGCCACCATTATAAAATCAACTTTATATGCGGATTTAAAAAAATTTTATACTTCATGAATGAAAATAATATAGCTTTAATTGCTCAAAAAATGCTTGCCGAATAGCCAATCGCAGCCATCCTATGGCATACTCCTTAGAGAAACCAAGTGCTCCTAAAGTTGAGAAGCCAGCAGTTTGACAGGAAGTAGGATGTGCAGGAAGCTATAACTGAAAAGGTCAAGTGAGAGATGAGTCCTCTTCAGCATGGCTAATGACAGCTTTTGATTAATGTTAACTGCTGCTTTCCTAAGCGCCCGGGCTGGTTTAGACACTGCCTCTCATTACCAGATGGCTGCCCTTCACAGTGTTGGGTCAGTTTTTCTTGAAACACACTTGATTACCAAGTTGTCTGAGTTTGATTTTAGCCTTGAAGGGTGTCTCCTTCCCTGTTTGCGCTGGTAGCCCATTTGCCTGTCCTGTAGTTGCTGCTGGTTGATACCAGCCCAGCTCAGCCACTCCTAGTGCTGACTAATTGCTATTCACTGGGGCTCCTGCCATTTGACTCCTTGGCAACCTTGAGTTTTGATGGACATCAGGAGACCATGCAGTATGGTCTTCTTGGTAGATTTAGGTCTCACCTGCCTTGGGAGGAGAAGGGAAGAGGACTGTATTTTGTGTTTTGGCCAGGAACTTACCTGCAGTCATTGCCTTCCTGCCAGCTTTCTGGAGAGTACAAAAGTCTATGGCTTTCTTCCCATATTGATCATTGTTGGAGAGTGTGTTGTGGTCTTTGTAGTAGAATTCAGTGATAGATTTTAGTTTACACACATAAAGTAATGACACCATTAATAGTGGTTTGATGGTATGCATTTGGGCCTGGACGCCTATAAATTTAAGCTATTCCAATCATAGCATTTATTAAACTCAGGCAGTCATGTTTTTAGGCCCAACTACCAACCCGGTGTCTTTGCCCCAACATGCATTGTAGTTGCTTGGTTATTAGGGTCTTCTCCTGATGTCCCCCACCCTCCTGACAGTGCATGGAGATCCTTGAAGGTGCATATTTTTTACATGATTTGACTGGTGCCCATTTCTAGCGGAGTCCCTGTCATAAGAGATATCAAAACTGAATGTATTCATTTGGCATGACTTTACTCTCTGTGGTTAAAGTTGTATTAAAAATAGACTTCGTGTTGTCGGTAAGAACAACAGTTGCTCCAGTGCGCTGGGTTCTGGTACTGGCCCTGCCATTAACTGAAGTAGATCTGGATCACTTCAGTTGGGCATCTCTTTATTCATATGAAGTATTTTAGTTGTCTTTGGATCTCTGAACATTCCCATTATGCTTCTTGTCACTGCATGTTTATGTCTATGTATCAGTGGATTATGAACTTTTGGTCCACCGATGCCTGTTTATCACATGCCTCTGCTGTCTTTTTTCCCCAGCTTTCAAAACATTCTACCAACATAACTTTCTTGGATCCTTCTTCTTGAGAAGTATTTGAAAGCATTGTGCCTGCTGCTCTGCAGAGAATGCAGCCCAAGGGCAGCTCTGGCCTTTGCTGTAACCTTAATTAAATCAGCCTCCCTCAGGTCAGACTTTGGTCTTGGTTCTTTCTTTCCACAGCCAGCTGCAAGGCTGATGACATGCCCGCGCCTGCCATTGTGTGCTTCTGCACGGCCATCCGTCACTGTCAGCAGGTTGGAAGTCTCTCTGCCGCTTCCCCCCTGCTGTTGGAGCGCAGGGGTGAAGAGGGTGTCTAAGGAGTGTTGGGAGGGAGGGGAGAAAAGACAACAGCTTTTCAATGGAAAGAATTTAGGAGGAAAAGAAATAGCGGAATAGTAATCTGAACAAAGGAGGCAGGAGTGAAGAACAGAGAATTGGTAGGTAAACTGAACCCCTCCTTCTTTCTCTAGTTTTTCAGAATAACAATCCTTCTGCAATTTTGTTTACCCTTTAATTCTTTACTTACAGTCAGGGTCCTCTGTACTTTGCTTCTTTTAATTTTTGATTGAGGAATTTATGATATTCTTCGTTGTTGCCTGTTCTCCACACTTGGTTCGTGGATTTGTATTTTTTCCCCTGTTGTTTCCCTTTTGTTGGGCATGATAATGTTCTCAGCTTTTTTTTGGTGGTTGTTCTACCAGCCATCTTGGCTTTAACTTCAAGCATTGCTTTTAATCAATGTGCTCAGCAGAATTGGAAAAAGACAGGATAAGTGAATGTTTTGTGGCAGAAAAATTAGACATCTGCTTTCTATACCTTGCATAAACGAGATGAATTTAAGCATGAATTAAAGAATATTTCTTAAAGTTCACTTATTTAACTTTAAAATGGGAAGTGTTCATTTGGCTGACTTCAGCCATTGGGTATTTTACATCTAAAGACTATTTTGAGAGATACATGTTTTTTCAGGAGAGCCCCATGTAATATACTAAGGACATAACCACTTTAGTGAAAATAAAGCTAAATTTGCTAATCTGAATTCCTTAAATATAGACCCATACTCATTTATTGTTTTGTCTTCAATGTGAAAAAAATGCATAATCTTTTTATTTAACTTTATTTAGCAGGAAATTTACTACTTCCTGATTGGTTTTCTAACAGAGTATAGCCTAACTGAAAAGTGAATTTCTAAGAAGAAAAACAATAATGTCTTGAAACTTTAAGTAATGCTTATTTCCATTCAAATCCTCAGTGGCAAAAACATAATTTTAGAATATGCAGTCTTTTTAGGACTAGATGTTTGTAATATTCCTTGTAATTTTTCTATTCTATTTTAATGGAGTTAGTATATATTGGGAGAGTTACTTCATTTCGATGTGAAAAGTATGTGACACCAATCTAGAAGTCTGGCGTATGTTTATTTCTTAGATATTAGTAGCTTAACTTTTGAGGGGTATCATTGACCATGTGTGTCTAAGTTCACCTTAGGTCTAAGTTCATCTAAGAGAGGAAAAGGCAGGGGAATAGAATTAAAGTTTCTCGGTTCCTTACTGTTTCACTTCACAGGAAGAAGTTTATAATTAAGGCGTTGCTTCATTCCCCTCTTAACTTAAACATTGGCTTGGGCACCTTAGTAAAAGTGTACCAGGGTCACCCTAAATAAACTCAGTGTGCAAAAGGTCTTATTTCTTGGGACTGTGCTGATCATGGATGGTAATGACCCATCTTGATTTGGGAGTTGAAGGAAAAAGGCAAAAGATTATGATAAGTGCAAGGTAATAATGTAGACTGTGCCTTATGAAATGTTGTGAAGAACCTGGCCTATGTAGAAGTTTCAAAGCATTTGATTCTTTGGTCTATCCTCACATTAAGCCAGGCTAGTTTCTGAATGAAGGTGAACTATTTTTTTTCCCACTCTCTGGCTGTTTTCTCTCAAATAGCTATGTGTGTAGACCTAAAATTTTTGTTGAATTCCTTTGTAGTACTTGTTGTAGACATATGTATTTTATCCTGTATGTTTTGGAAATAGAGTATGTAATAAAATATATTCCTCTAAAATGTAAGTAAAAGGAATCCCTCCTCCCTGAAAGTCTTTGTTTCAGTCTTTGCTTTTGAAATCCTTAAAATTTGTATTGAATATACAGTTTATTTAAATTTTAATCACACTTAGATATTTGTTTGACAGTTTGGCAAACTAGAAGGCCCTAAAATTGACTTTGCACATTTTGTTTCTAACTGAATAGTTTTGTATGATTAAAGTATTGAGCTCATTATTTATCAATTACAGACACAATTTGGATCTAAAATAAAACTCCCCCCCCAAAAAAAAAACAACACTCCAAGGCTGAAAACACTTTGATGTTACTGTTTTTCCTAAAAAATGGAGCTTAGAAATTGGAGTCATTAGTTACAAGTTTAAAGCCATGAGGAATTGATTAACATTTGTAATAGGTGACAATTACTAATAATTTTTTAAAAGATTTATTTATGCATACATATTTATTCATTCTGGTGTAGGCCAGAAGTGCGAGGTGATTTACCAGAGACAGAGTTGGGAGCAAAACAGGCAGATTGAAGTACACTGCTGAGGGGAGCAGCAGGCGAGGCAGGAGAGGTCTGCTGCGCCATGTGGGAAATTCCCTGGCTGGGGATCGAACTTGTGCTGCAGTGGCTGCGGACAGTTTCATAGTGCTGAGACTTAACCCATTGCACCACCGGGGAGTTCCTACTAATAATGTTGAACATCTATTCTTTGGTTTCATGATAATTCATGAACCCCTCTCCTTCTTAACATATTTTACTTTTTACAGTGCCTGAGCACACCAGTCATTGTGTTATAAAGACCTCCCAAGATCTTAATAAAAGGAAAATTTTTTCTTCAGTTGGATTTTGATCAGTTGTACTGAAATGCTTGAAAAGCAAAAATTAGATAACTGGTAGAATGGACCCTTAGGTTGGATACTGTTTTAAGAGCTGTATCCTCATAGTGGATGACTGTGGGTATCTTGATGGTGGGGGTGATGAGGTAACATACCTCTGAATCATATATGTTACTTCAATTAACAGGAAAAGAGATAAAAAAATGAAGGACAGAAAAATCAGAGAATCAGATTCTTCAAAGAACACACTGGTTGAAGTCATGTCACCTTTTTTTTTTAAGAAAAGATTTATTTATTTATGCATACAAACTGGGGTGCAGGCCAAAGGTGTAGGGCGGTGAGAGGGTTCACCAGAGATAGAGTGGGGAGCAGAACAGGCAGATCAACTGAAATGCACTGCTGAGGGGAGCAATGGGCGAGGCAGGGGAGGTCTGTTGTACCCTGTGGGAATCTTCCCTGGCCTGGGATGGAACTCATTCTGCAGTGACTTTGGACAGCTCCACAGCGCTGCACTTAACCTGTTGCACCACCAGGGACATGCCACTTTCTTGACTGTTCCTACAAGCCTGCATTGTCCCTTCAAAAGCAAATTCTTATAAAAAGTATAGGCCAGATTTAAAAGATATTAAATAAGTCAAAAGTGCTGCCTTTTCACGGGTACTCAATGTGGCAGGTCTGTTTGTCTGTCATGGCATGAAGCTGTGGCTCTCTTCTGCCTTAGGTTGGAACAGGCGGGATGATTTTGGGGACTGAGTGTCTGGGCCCCGGGACAAATGTCCTCAACCACTGTGTAAGTAAGGACCTTGTCTTCTCTCTTGGCATCTCAGCGGTGGGAAGAACAGGAAAACTGAGCCCTTTTTTTAAAGCGGTCTTACTAATTCTGAGTTAACCACTATCTCCAGATGGAGATGTCTTTCCCTTTGATCAGTTTGTATTGGCTGCCAGCAAAACAGTATCAAGTGCAGTGGAATGTTTTCCTTTTCCTTGTGTGTCTACTGCATTTTTTAGTGTATTGTTATAACTCTTGTGAATATTGTGAAAAACTTTATCTATTTTGCTGCTGTTAGTCTTCAGAAGTCCAATGTAATGCTGTTAGTAATACCTTCTGGATTCCACACTGGGATTTGTAGTTTGTAAAACCTACTGTTCAATTTTTTGCTTGAAGTGGTAAATGGAAAACTGGTATAGAGAGATTAGACAAATTTCTCAGAGTTCCAAAGATATTGAAGAAGGATTTAATGGGAAATTCCAGTGTGTGTGTGGTGTTGTATAGAGGAATGTTGTGATCTAAATTCAACAAGCCCTAATGAGGACTTTCTCTGTGTAAGATCCTGTGAAAATACCAAAATGAGTAAGATGTCCCTGCTTTCAAGAAAGGAGTCTATTGGAGGAGATGGACAAGTTATGTACATTAACTGAAAACCAGGAATTTTGAACAGGAAGGGAACTTTTTGTGGAATCCTGAGAAACCTTCATGAATAAATTTTGACAATGTTTGAAAACCTTACAGGAGGATATCTTAGTTTTTAAAATCATGCCCCCTTTTATAGGTCAAAACATCCAACAACCATGATGTCCTTTAGCACTATTTAAAATTCAAAATCAGTTACTTTCTGTGATTACTTACTGTAATTTATTACCAAATAAATTGATCAAATGTATTTACTGAATGTACACACCCTGCCTTTCTTGAGCTACAATTTAAAATTATGCACACTTTTTATCCAAGAGAAGACTTTAATATAAAGTAGTAGGACATTTTTAAGATATCTTTTTGTAAGGGCAACTGAGACCTAGACAAAAGCACTAGGTTTTGAGTGCCTTCTTTTCTTCAGCCTTTGCATTTGTATTTTTTAAGTTGATAGAATGTTTTCGTATTCTTAGTAATTCTTTCATTATCTTTTAAATTCTTGCTAAATGCCCTGTGCAATTTTCTTTCCTGGTACAAATTTTTAATTGCGTGAATTTATTTTTTAAATTAGTTAATTTGTTATCCATCTTTATCATTTTTTATCTTCCAGTCAATTAATTTCACAATATAATTCTCTCAAGGACTATTTAAATACCAAAAATTATGCATCAGAAACTTTGTAGAGTGTATTGCCAAATTCAGTACAAATGACTTGGATTTATTTCTCTTTTTGGATTATCCGTATGTTTTTGCCAGTTTACACAGAATTTAATAGCCTTTGAAATATATCAGAAAATACTGATGTGCTCTTTCTCAATACTAGATGCTTTCTCCACGAAAAACAACTTTTAAAATGACACGTGATGCAAACAAGTTAACAATATATAGTAAGTAAAAACTCAGGATCATATTAAAGATTTTAAAAAGCACGCAATAGTAGTCGCCTTGAAAGCCAAAGGAAACTCTTCCTCTTTCCTCTCCTAGTCTCTCTTTTGTTCTCAGGACTCCAAACTCAAAACTAATGCTACAAATACTAAAAACCTTATGGATTAAATAGTCATTGTTCAGATAGCCTGGGAACCTGACTACCATTTTCATAGTATTTCCTTGGTGAATTCACTCTGCTCTCACAGTGATTTAAAATTGAATATAGGATTACATTTCTTGGGGATGCTGTAAATCTTTTGTATATCCCTCATAGTTCCCACCTCCATCCTCTAATGACAGCTAGAGCTCACAGTTGCTTATTGAATGAGAGAAATATCAATTTTCCACCATAGATCATTTAAAACTATTAACTAGCAAGCAATAGATTTTAAGTAGCTGATTCATAATACTACTCCCACATGTAAAGTGATATCCTAAAGCACTGCATTGGTATTTTGTATCTTTAAAAATCTTAATAAATTGAGGGGGAAATCTGCATAAAATATGTTTCTGGTTGTAATTTATTCTTAAATACCATTGCGAATACATATTCTTAAGAATGATTTTATTTACTACTTACACAGTAACATATTAAACAGAGCAGATGAGCTCAGGATATATATAATATAATTTTGCAGAGGCATTACAGGAACAATGCAGCCATGATTATTTTCGATTTATTCACCACTTTAGTTTGTGGCAATATACCTTTTGAATTTTCATGTTAGGATACCTTTTTATGACCATGAAGACACAAATTATTCCCAGTGTATGGTGACTTCATTTACTCTCAGCGCCTTTTATTTTATTGTGGGTACATCTGGAGATATTATCTCTCACAAAAGGGCCCTCTTGTTTGTTAAGTAATAATAACCTTTCTCACTCTGAAACAATGACGTATCAGATGATTGCAGCTTCAAACAAAAGATTCCCACACCCTTTCAGAGCAGATTATAGTCCTGATTCCCTCCCACCCTGGTGAGCCTGGCACTCAAAAATTTCTAGTTTAGTCCTTTCTTTGTTAATGGATGAGCATGAAGGGGTCTTTGTTTATAGGCTCTCGCTGCCGGCCCATCATCCTTTTCCTCTGCTGCTGGGCACATGCAGCAGTTTCTTTCGTAGCACCTTGAATGGTGTTGTTTTTCTTTGTCATGAAGCTTAAGCTTAATCACTTTTGCTCAGACTCAAACCCCACAAACCAAGTGTTTTAGACAGACACACTGACTCCGGAATGTTCTTTGCCCCATGTAAATTCAGCATCAATTCTTGATTAGTTTCCCTCTCTATTTCCTGTTAATTTCCAGGTTGTTTAGGTCCTGGGAATGCTCATTTGTGGCCACCCTAATGACCACATTTTGTGTTTAATGGATTTGCTGTAGTTTAGAGCATTTTAGAGGTTCCCTTATGACCGGGATCTTATTCATTGTTTTGGCAGAGGATGAGGGAGATTAATTATAAGAGTATTGAATGAAGTCAGGCGACTGGGATGCTCGGGTGGTTCAGGATGGGAAATAATGGAGGAGGTTGAACATCATGTTTCTGAAGCCATTGAGCTTCAGGATAACATCTTATTTGTCCGGTCATTACTTTAGGAACATTACATGGCATAACTCTCTTTTTTTTTTGAGTTGGCAAAGTAACAGTAAGGTTTCATTCAGAAACTTTTAGGAGCTTATTAAAAAGAATATAAAAAATAAAAAAGGACTTCCCTTTTTGTGTCAGCTTCTTTTGGGTAAGAATCATGTATAATCTCTTGAACTTCATGTAAAATTCCTGAGATTAATGTGCGCTTTCAGATTCAGCACAGTTCTAGTGACAACATGCAAAAATGAATCTTTGAGATTATTGCCTCTCAGTTATTTTGAAAGACAGTAGTATAATTGTTAAAGAATCTAAATTCTAGGGTCGAAATATTTGGGTCTTCCATATACTAACTAATTCACTTTCCCAGGCCTCCACTTTCTCATGTGTAAAATGGAAATAGTGGTACCTACTCATAGATTTGTTGTATTAAATGACAATACTTGTAAGGTGTCCAGAAAAGGGCATGGCAGTAACTGCTCTGTGTTGGTTTGTTTGTTTACTAATTATATTATCTTAGCTATAATATTTGAAAGCCTGTTACTTTTTAATCAAAATTTGAGGCTTTAGGAAGATAATAAAAGATGTCAGATTTTCTCACTAAGTGCATTCAGTTTATACTTAGGTGATAAACACAGGTAGAAATACTTACATTGCTTTGCTATGTGTGGGTAAGTTATACACCTGAACATGAAGGGTTATCTGTCGGTACTTGTTAGGGCCACCTTGTGGTCTTCATATGACACAATTTGAAGAGCTTAGAATAATGATATTCAAAGTGTCACCAACTACTTCAAATGTCACCAACACGTGTTTTAAAAATACAAAATGAAGGACTCTCTTTGCACCTTCTGAGCCAGAATCACTAGGGTGGAGAGCCAAAAATCGACATTTATTACAAGCTTTCCCAGTGATACTTAATGCATAGTGAAAGTTGGGAACAGGGCCTCCCTGGTGGCACAACAGGTTAAGCGCAGCGTTGTGGAGCTGTGAGCAGCTGCAGCACCTGTTCCCTGCTCGGCCTGGGAGATTCTCACATGGCTCAGCAGACCTCTCCTGCTTCGCCTGCTGCTCCCCCCAGCAGGGTATTTCTGTTGATCTGCCTGTTCTGCTCCCCACTCTGTCTCTGGTGAGCCCTCTCACCGCCCCACGCCTCTGGCCTGCACCCCAGCTTGTATACATAAATAAATAAATCTTAAAAAAAAAAAAAAGAAAATTGGGAACAGTTGTGCTAGAACAGGACCCCTCCCCCCCAACCTACACACTCATTACAATCATGTGTGGGAAGCATTTAAGACAATGCTTGTATCTGAGACTCAGTCTTTGAGTTGTTTGGGGTATGGCACTGGGCATTAGTGCTACCAGGTGACCATGACGAGCTGCTGAAGGAGCAGTGGTGTTAGAACACAATTAGTAGAGGGAGCTGTCGCATAGTTTATTACATTAGGGATGTAAGTGGACTTGATCTTTCAAAGTCATTATAATGGTTACCAGGAACTGGGTGTGGGCTAAGTGAATTAATCAGGCTTTTATGCCACTAGCCTCTGTGGCTATCACCTGCGGCCTTGATGGTGTTGATGCAGAAGGTGCTTGGGAGTATGGTTGTGGGGCACACGTGCCTGATTGCGGTCCCCTGAAGCATGGGTGTGTGCGCATGTGCAAGTGTATGCACCTGAGCCAAGAGGCTTGGATAAAAGCAGTGGCAATGGGAGGATAAGCTGCATGACTACTGAAGAGGCAAGACCATGAGATGACTTGAGAGAGAGAACCAGAGAAAGAGTGTAAAGATTCATTGGGGCTGGGAGACTTGGTTGCCTGCCTGTCGCCCAGCACCCCCTGCCTGGCCTGTACCTGCCTCCTTGCATGTCAGCCTTCCTACGTGGTGTGCCTCAGTACCTGGTTCCCTGAGAGAGCATTAAAGCCTGAGAAATGCCCCGAGGGCTCTGGGACTCTGTTATCCTTCTGTCTGAATGGACAGTGAGCCTGCCCTGTGCGTGCTGGCCCTAGACTGGGGGAAATGGGAACTTGCTCTTCGTTACTGGATTTCTATTTGAGGTGAGGGAAATGTTCTGGAAATGGATGGAAAGGGACTGTGAGTGTCCACAGTGCCAGGGAACTATACACTTACAAATGACTAAAATGCTAACTTTTATGTTATGTATACATATTTATAATAATAAAAAAGATTAAGAATATCAGGTGTTCCGATCCAGTGGGAAAATGCAGCCTTTGAAGAGGAGAATGTAATGTTTGGAAAGTTGCAAAATAAACGGGGGAGAATTTTCAGCTGCTGGTTGACAGGCCTGATGGCAACTACTGTTTCAGGCTGCACAACGACTGGGTGTACTGGGTGTGTGAGTGAAAAGACCCTGAAATTGGCTGCCAGCATCTCTGGGGACAAGCTGGTGTCGCCGAGCACCTGCTCTGAAAAATTCACTAAGACTCACATGTTTCAGTTGCACATAAAAGCTCTGAACTGCCTTGCGTCCTGTGCCGAGTATTAAGTGTGCCTAATGCCTAGAGCAGAGCAGTCCTTCCTGTGTGGGAACCTTGTCCAAATCTGCCCTGAGTCGAATCACTGAAGATCCTTCTCAGGACCAGGGAGTGGTGTATTCCCTTTGAGTTTTGGGGTGGCAGCAAAGTCTACAGAGAATGCAGGAAAGTAGACTTCATGGTGATTGTGGTATTCCAGTAAGTTGGCATGTAGGCCATGGCTGGGATTTTACAAATGAAATTTGACTAAAGTAATGTGGACAATTTTTTCTGTCAATTTGCTATACAGACAGTGTTGTATGGTATAGAAGGGAGGTATGGATTCAAACCCCATTTCTGAAACTTAAGAGCTATATAGCCTTAGATGAGTCATTAAACTTGAGTAAGTTTCATTTTCTTTTTATTCAAAAAACAAAAACTAAAAACAGCTTACCCATCAACCTAAGTATGGTTTTTAGAACTAGAAATTATTATTGTAAAACATTTAGTACAATGCTTGGCAAATAATGGTAAGAATTATTTTTGTGTTACATATGCTATTACTGAGAGGGGGATCTTACGGATATAATTTGATTATATCATTGTGGTTTTTACAGTTGTTTTTTGGCTCTTTTTCTGGGATGGTATGATTCCAGGCTAACCTGTTGTTTTGGATTGAAATGTTGTTTTGAGCACCTTGATTTCCCAAGTCCCATAATTTTGGGGGGGATTTTTATTTACCGTACTGGACTGGGCCAAAACCACCTATCAGAGAACCTGAAATAATTAAACTACTCCATATTTCCCTATGCCTCCCTGAACTATAGTCTAACAATTATTAATGTATTTTTAAAAAGTCATACAATCCTCATGTTTTTGAACCTTAACCTTTTTCTTTTCCACAGTGACTGTGTATCATGTATACCACTGATTCCAGGGGACACTCCCCTGCTTTCCTGCAGCCTCAGAATGGAAACAGTCACCGCTCATCTGGCTACGTTCCAGGGAAAGTTGTCCCACTGCGTCCCCCTCCTCCTCCAAAGAGCCAAGCTTCAGCCAAATTTACCTCCATCAGACAGGAAGCCCGGGCTACCTTTGCTTTTTCACCTGAAGAACAGCAAACCCAGAGAGAAAGCCGAAAGCAGAAAAGGCACAAAAATACTTTCATTTGCTTTGCTATTACTAGTTTCTCATTTTTTGTTGCACTTGCAATCATTTTAGGAATATCCTCCAAATATGCTCCAGACGGTAAGTGCATGTGTGGTTGAAGAACGTATGGTGGGGAGGAAAATAAAAGGGGGGAATAGTAGAATGAAATAAAAAAAAAAAATTTGTTAGCTTAAGTTGACTCTAGCTAACTAATATACCAACTAGAGAAAACTAGGTGACACTTTCTTGTAAAAATCCACTGGTGGTGGGCCTCCCTAGTGGCGCAGGGGTTAAAGAGACAGTGCTATCAAGTGATCACCAGCCATTCCACATGAGTTCGATCCCCGGCCAGGGAGCTGACCCACATGGCACAGCAGACCTCTCCTTTCTTGCCCGCTTCTCCCCTCCACAGTGTATTTCAGTAGATCTGCCTGTTCTGCTACCCACTCTGTCTCTGGTGAATCCTCTCACCCCCATACCTCTGGCCTACAGTTCTTCTGCGCATAAATAAATAAATCTTTAAAAAAAAAGTAAAGAATCCACTGGAAATAATAAAATTCAGGGATTGCCTTTCCTTTGTATTTTGCCACCTTGTGGCAGTCTTGAGATGTTCTTGGAGCATTTCTTTTCAAAATTCTAATTTTAGAAGTCTTCATTGTTACAATAGCACAATTTCATCTTTTGTGGAAGGTCTTATTTTCATATTGCTAGAAGTCTTTTTGGTCATATAGATAGTGATAAACTGCATTTGATTATTTTTATGAAAATAGTATTTGTGTTCTGTCATTTGAAACCAGTTGGGAAAACCATTCCAAAAGAGAAGCTTCAGATATTTTTGAGGAGGATATATAGAAAGGAAAACATCCACTAGAGGTTTAAGTTCTGATACATTTGTCTAAAAATCACTCATTACTTCACAAGTAAATATCTCATAGGAAATAGTCTTTGCTTTTCGAATTATTGGGTTCTTGGAAAAGTCATGACCCATCTTTGCTTGGAAAAAAACAGAAGAAAATATGTCATAACTTTTCCGACAACCCAATAGTAATGTATTTCTACTTTGAATGATTTTGAAAACCTTTATTGTTAACTTCAATGTATTATCAGTGAGGGATTGCCTCATGAGAGGATCCCATCTATTCAGATCCCATCAGAGGGCTCAGGGCTGTGGAAAGAGAAGTTGACCATAATCTGGAATGGGAACCGTCTTTGTCTGCATGTTTTTTACAGTCTGCGGCAGATTTTTGTCAAATTAAATGCATCCTTTAATGGAAAACATTTGAGAAGCATTTTACCATTTATAAGACTTGATGCTTTAAAGTCCTAAGAAGGATAATCCAATACTTCTTTTCTGACGATGCTAGTAGACCACATTATAAATACCTAATACTGCATTCCATTCAGCCTCGCCTTGACTTTCTTTCTCCCTTTCTTCAGCAGAGTAACCAGGCTCACTGCTATTGATTCATTCTTTCCAAGAAATCTGCAGGAAAGGCTTGCTAGATTAGTAGAAAATCAGGTGGCTTTAATTGATGTTCTATCTAAGACATTGAATCACTGATGTGGTTCCTGAAATCAACATTCGAGAGTCTTACAATTGGGTAGTTTAAGCGCAAAGTATCAGTGGAAAGATCTGGTATGCTGAACTATTTCAGGGTCGACCTCCCTGTGATGTATCTATTACATGACTTTGATAATGTACCCACT
>PVIJ01006853.1:67794-87972 GCA_004024925.1 Scalopus aquaticus
CCCCCCCCCCCCCCCCCACTGATTGTCTCTCTCCCACCTATAGTCCTGTTATAAGTGAAACCATTCGATATTTTTCTCTTTCTTTCTGGCTTATTTCACTGAGTATGATCCCCTCCAATTCCATCCATGTCGCTGCAAATTGCATGTGTTTATCTTCTTTCCATGCTGAATAGTATTCCATTGTGTATTTGTACCACATCTTCTGGATCCAATCATCTACTTTTGGACATCTGGGTTGCTTCCATACCTTTGCTATTGTGAACAGTGCCGCAGCAATGAACATACGGGTGCATGTATCCTTTCGGATTAGTGTTTTTGTATCCTTTGGGTAAATTCCCAAAAGTGGGATTGCTGGATCGTATGGAAGCTCCATGTTTAGCAGTCTGAGGAATCGCCATACAGCCTTCCATAGTGGTTGGACCAGTTCACATTCCCACCAGCAGTGTAGATAATGTACCCACTGCTCAACGATATGGGAAGAGGGGGCTGGCTGAGCTATTTTTTAATGTATTCTGTAGACCACATATTTTCTCATTAAGTGTACTTTACTGGAAGGAAACAGACTGGAATTTTTGGTGATGGTTCTAGTGAAGCATGGTCTTCTGGGGAATTACACTGGTCAACAAATTTTTAGTAAAGTTCTATCACTGAAATAAAATTAGTCATTTCCTATCAATTTGTATGTGCGCAACACGAATATGATAGTCAAATTCTAATTTTGGCTCTAGTTTTTTTTGTAATCTGCAATAAATGGATGTTTACATCTCGAAATGCATGCCACTAGTAATAGGCCTACAGTTAATACCTGTGGATAATCAAGTCATAGACTACTTCTTAGATTTCTTCGCTTGTCTCTTGTATAGCTGTTCAGGAGCATCTCTGGGGAGTGTCCAGCAGTAGTCAGCCAGCATTGTAGTGGACCATTTTCCCTGGTATCTTTGTTCCATTGATGCGATATCTTGATGAAAACGTTCGCCATGTTCATCACTACCCATACCACAGTTTTCAGGGAAGAAATCCAGATGGGAATGAAGGAAGTGGATCTTTAGAGACATATTGCAGCCAAGTTTCTGATACTGCATCAGCATGTCTTCTCCTAGTTCCTTGTAGTTTTCTGCCCTAACATTCCCAAGAAAGTTTGTAGACACTAGGCGAAAAGCATTCCAAGCTTGTTTCACATCACCCTGCAGCAAGTTGTTGAACTGGTCATCTCAATGCAGACGGAATGTTTGGGTAGACTATTGTTGACTTCTTTTGCTTCGTTATTCCGCCGGAAAGAGGAGGAACCAAGCAGAAGTAACAGTCTTTTATGTGGTTGCTTGGCTTTCTCCACACCATGGGGACTGCAAATGGCATTGATGGTCTTTTGCCATTTAACCACTGTGAAAGCTGTGTTGTACATGTAGCACAGCATAGATGCGGGCCCAAGGCTTATCTTGGTCACCAACCTTGCATCCGAAGTAAAGATGATAAGCCTTCTTCACTTGAGAAGTGATACTTTTCTTCTGGTTGGCAAATGTCACTTCCCCACAAGTAGAGCAGAAATTGTCCACACTATTAATGCACTTTTGAGGCATTACTGTTCTGTATTGTGCCTAAATGGATAAAATAAGAACAGTTCTATGTAACAGTACCTTAAACTGTCTTGCACAAAGTCTGAAATATTTTCAATGCTCAACCTTTCCAACAGGGCTTTCCAACAGCAGTGCACTGCTGATGTCAGCTTACTTCAGCAGCCGCCTGGCAGTAGTATTGCATTGCATCAGACAATGATGCAGTCAACTCTGGATGATGTGTGCATGATGATATTATGCAGTGTGATGCAAAATTGCATCATTCTAGGCTGATTTAGGATGTTGTTGCAGTCCTACTGGATAAATTTACACGGTAAAACATATAAAATGAATTATATGAAATATCTTCAAAACGAGAGCTAATGAAAAATTTTCAGGGTTCTATTCATGTTTCAGCACACCAAGATACTACAGATTAGGGCCTTTTTAAGTCAGTTATGATTTCACTGTTGACCAGTGTTATTGTACATAATTAAGCAGAATTATAGAACTATTGTAATAGACTCTAGATCTCAAAAGACTGGATTTCCCTCTCTCTAACTAGGTACAGTGCTTGTTACATGGGGCAAATCTTTGCTTCTGATATGGCATCATGGAAAATTCCAGTTAGATGTTTTCTGGGAAGAATGGGAGGTAGAAAAAAAATTCAAGAAATCCTCAGTATTAAGTCAAAACAAATGTAAAAGATTTTTTGTTTCTTGATGGGAAGAAAAGCTTAAAGGTTCTTGTTACTGATTTATCAGAATTAAATATCAATGACAAAAATTAATTGCTTGAAATAATTGCCCAGGACTTAACTAGTGAGAGCAATTTTAGCTAATAGTTACCATCGCCTCAACGAGAAAGCATACTCCTCGGCAATATGAATGCTTTGAAATGAAATGACATTTGTAGATGTCAAAATTTTATTTCCCTATGAAAGAATATCTTTTTGTTCCACCCAGTCGCTCTACTTTTTCTCATAATATTCCCCAAGATATACCTTATACCTTCACATGATTCCTAAGCATATCTTGCTAATAACATGCCTTGCCATATTTACCTTTACTTAGCTTAAAACTAGAGGCTACACCTTGCTACTCTGAGCAGCCAAATGGACTTGAATTGCAAGGGATACTTGCATTGCTGGTATTCTTATCTCCCCTATCCACCCTTTATTTAATCTCCACCCTTTGAATCTTGTGTCACCTGTCGAAACTGCCTCAGCTGCTCTCACCCCACCCTTCCTCTCTCTGAACTCCTTTGCACCTAAAGTAACTACCAATTTGTTCAGTGTTTATTTCTTACATAGTGGCTTTTTCTCCCAAGAGATCCTAAGCTCTGAAGGCTTAGAAGTTCGTTTTGTGCTTTATACATTTTATAGTATCTTAGTATAGAGTGGACTATTTGATAATCAGTAAGTACTTGGTCATAAGTTGATAGAATTTTACCCCCTCTTCCAATTATAATTATAGCAGCAGCTAAAGGTCTCATGCATTAAATTGCATGGCAAAATAGAATACTTTTGCTTTCAGGGTTCTATTCATGTTCAGCACATCAAGATACTACAGATTAGGGCCTTTTTAAGTCAGTTAACACCTATTCAAGTGGCAAATTCTAATACTAGTAAAGTAATGCTACCAGTTAAGAACCCCATTTTTTATAGGGGAGCCTCCTTGTCACTGTACTTGTTCAGTAGTCTTTGGGTTAGTTTCTCTAATCTGTAGTTTCCTCAACTCAGAAAATGAGAAGTTCTGTCTTTAACCATTTGCCTGGAGTTTTGTTGGTAAAGTGTACATTCCTGAAGAGAGCAATATGTATCAGCTGCTGCCTTCCAGTGGAAGAGATAGTATTATTGCCTCCTTTATGACTCACTATGCTTAGGAAGGAACTTGGGAAGACCTGATATACATATTGCTTAGCAATTTCCATTGTTTTATTTGTCATATTTATTGATTGTGGATGTATTTTCTAAAACAACTTCCTAGTTTGGATCCAGCTACAAGTCATAGTGTTGCCACTTATTGTTGATTTATTTCCAAAGTGACTGATTCAGGGGAACCCCATTTTTATCTTACGGAGTTTGACCAGAACTGGATTCTAGCAACTAACTTTGTGGTGAAATCATTTTTGAGAAAGTAAAGGACTTGACAGGTATCTGCAGGGTGGGATGGACCTTCCATCCTGTGGCAGGAAATTAAAATATGTCAGCCTCTTGCAACAAATGATGATGGTGCTTAGATTTGGGTAAAGATCTTGTGTTTAGTTGGGTTGATGGATTTTCAATGTTGCATTACTTTATAGAGAATTGCCCAGATCAAAATCCCCGTCTCAGGAACTGGGATCCAGGACAAGATCCTGCAAAGCAAGTTGTTATTAAGGAAGGAGATATGTTCCGTCTGACCTCAGATGCCACCATGAACTCTTTAGTCATTCAGGATGGAGGTAAGTAGCCATGCTGTCTCTGGGCCCGTCTGCTTGCTCTTTATTCTGGGGGACATTTGATGTTCTTTATGTAGAAAAGTCTTCATATCCTAGGATATAATGTCACTGTAATTATAGAGAGTTGAACGCTCCTAAAGTAGAACCATGGAACTCAAGGGCCAGAAGAAACTTAGAGGTCAGTCCAGTTAAGACTCTTGTTTTACAGAAAAGGTGGGTAACATCTTTAGACAAATCTGTTACAACTATGGAGACAACTATGGAAACATATATGACAATGAGAGTCAGATTTGTAGCCTTTTAGATAATTTTCTAAAAGTGTTTTATCTCTAAAGTGAAAGAATTGAAATTCACAGAGCATTTTTAATGTGTTGAAATATGAAATCTTCATTTCTTTTCTCTGTTTTGAAAGCCAGTTTTCTAAGTGGATGCGTACTAAATTATTTTTTCCAAACTTAATTGTGGAAGTGTATTTTTTTCTATGTTAAGATGAAATTTTGGCTTGGCTCACGCTAGTGTTGCTTCCTGCAGGACTGCTTGTGTTTGGGGATGATAAGGATGGATTCAGAAATATTACTTTGAGGACTCGTTACATCCTGATCAAGGATGGTGGGGCGCTTCATATTGGAGCAGAAAAATGCCGCTATAAATCCACAGCGGCAATTGCTTTGTATGGCAAGTCAGATGAAGGTGAAGATATGCCAATATTTGGCAAAAAATTTATTGGTGTGGAAGCTGGAGGGACACTGGAGATCCACGGGGCACAGAAGGCATCCTGGACATTGCTGGCGAGAACTCTGCATTCCTCAGGCTTGACCTTTGGATCCTATGTCTTTGAAAAGGACTTTTCCAGGGGTCTTAATGTGAGGGTCATTGATCAAGACACCGCCAAAATTTTGGAAAGTGTAAAGTTTGATACCCATGAATACCACAATGAGAGTAGGAGACTACAGGAATTTCTGAGAGTCCAGGATCCAGGACGAATTGTTGCTATAGCTGTCGGAGATTCAGCAGCCAAAAGCCTCTTACAGGGAACCATACAAATGATCCAGGACCGGCTGGGAAGCAAGCTGATCCAAGGCCTGGGCTACAGGTGGGCACATCTTTGTATTTCCCTCTTAGCTCGCTGTCAGGGTCCACGTGTGACCCTGAGAGGAGGAAGGAGCCCAATGAAACGCAACCCAGTTCAGATGTCAATGACTACAACATTTGGAGGTCTGGTTACCTTGTTTTGAAACGTGGAACTGGGGGATGGGATACCAAGCTCTTTCCTGGCCTTTGTTTTATGAAGGCTTTTGTGAACTGTAGTATTGGGCTTGGGGAAATTCATGAACAGAAAGGTGGTACTGAAAAATAATCAGTTTAAGGGCAATTAACCTGTGGAGATTTTTCTCTCTCTCATTGCCTTCTGAAACTCAGGCTAACTGAAGAAACTTCTGTGTGGAAAACTTCAGGCCCTGTTTTGTGTGAAGGTTAAAAAAAACAGTTATGTTAAAAGTCTGAGGGAGTAGAACATACACAATTTTCTTTTTCTCCCTGGAATCTTTTGCAGACCAGTTTGAACTTGCTTGCTTAATGGGTACAAGTCTGTGGATCCGAGGTACATGTGAGGGAGGAACTAGATGGAGAGCAAAGAAATCCATTCATTTCTACTCTTTATGATTCTTTTGCCATAGTCTAGTTAATCATGATTTCCTCATACAATCCTGAGTCTGGGAAAGTAGCTGGCTCAACATTTAACTAAAAAAACCAGAAGTTTGAATTCTGCTTACTATTTTGGGTAAATTGAGGAGATATCTGCAGTGAAAAGTGAGAATTTCAAAACTCAGGTTTACATGATCTATTTTTTTGTCATTGTTGGACTTGAATGTTCTGTACAGAAATTCTAGAGAAGGTTAAGAAGATACATGAAGGAGAAGGGCCTGCAATTTTTTTTTTTTAACACTTTCTGTCACCTAGTGAACATATCGGCAATGCTAAGTGCTCAGTACTCAGAGAGGCCTAGGTGAAAGGAAACTGACTCAGCGCCCCTTTGTTGCACTGGGTAAACTAAGGCCTTAGATGAGGATCATACAGTAAAACACTTGCTATAGCTACAGGGTGTGATGTCAGGGTAAATAGAAGGCCCCCAGAATCACCCTGAGGATTTGGAGGCAGCTTCCCAAAGATGAAGGGAGACTGAAGGAAGGCTAGGAGTATGCTGTGTAAGCAGCAGAGAAGGAGGGTTCGCCAGGCAGAGGCAATAACAAGTGCAAAACTACAGAGGTACTTTGTTTTTTATTTGTAAATGTAATCTGCATACAGAAAATTGCTAAAAATAAGATTATTGAGCTTCATGATTTGTCATGACATGACATGACATGACAATGACAACCACCACCCAGGTCAAGAAATAAAGCATTGCTGGGGCTCCCTCCCTCCAGTTCTGTTCATAGGTCACCCCCTCCTCACACCAGAGGTAACCACACTCCTAAGTTTGTGGAGAACACTAAGGCTTAGGCTTGCCTGTTTTTGAACTTCATATAAATGGAAGCAGGCGATACATTTTGTGTCTGACTTTTTTGCTCACTTCTCTTTGTGATTGAGCCTCGTTTGTTTCATGTAGTGTTAGCTCACTTCCTTGCTGTGAAATTTCTGTTTGACTGTATCACAGTGTGTTTGCTGTTGGACAGCTGGGTGGTTTTCCAGTTTGGACCTATTATACAAAATGCTTCTCTGAATGTTTTTTACCCATTCCTTGATGACTATTTCTAAAATTTATCAAACTGGGAATGGAAGTGTGTTTTTTCCCAAAGTTAGACACTTTGTTCATTATTCTGTATTGTCAGGGGATGCATTTTTTCTTTGTACAATTATTGTTCTAGATTTGTGTGATCATTCCCTATGTATATTTTGTTTGACTTTTTGGCTCCATTTTCTGGTTTCTAAATTCCTTTTAAAATACTGCTGCCGATTGATGGAGGAATTAGAGTTGTGACTCTTTGCCAGCGTTCCGTTGCTTTGACTTTATCTCCAAAGTACATAAACATACCACTTGAAGATAATGTTTAAAATTTTCCTCAAGTGGAGGAGGGAAGTAGGAGTGTTTTGCAGATAATGTAATAGAATGGAACATTGCTTTAGTGTTGCTGAGGCAGTTCTGGTAAATAAAGGAAGCCTCTGATACTTTTTCCTCTCCTTCCTTCAAATAGGACATAATAAATTGAGACATTCTTTGTTTGACTTTTTTCCCACTGTATCAAGGAATATAAATAGAGCTTAAAACATTGTCATCCAAAGAGTAGCTAATCCACACAGGGGTGGGTGTGGAATTTTTAAGGCTGTAGGAATGCTTTGGTTAACTTTTATCTGTGACTATCCAGCCATCTGTCTGGCACAGATTACATTTTTTTTTCCCCTAGACTAAGAAGCTGACATTTTTCCATTTTTCTTTTCATGTTTTGAACCAGGATTCTTAAACCAAATTTTCTGACCTTTTTTTTTTTTTAAATTGATTTTGGCCCCAAGCTTAAGCAAGTCCCTGTGATGTATAGAATCACAGAAATAAAATAGAATTTTTAAACAGATTGTTTTCAGCAAATTAACACAAAGTATATAAACCTTAAACTCTATTTGATAGCTGTGATTTAAGCATGTGAAGAAACCAGTAGCCCAGTGGTTCTCAATCTCACCTGTACAACTGGAGATTTTGAAAAAACCTGGACACCAAGGGCCATCCTAGATCATTCACACCAGGCTCTCCAAAGGTCCCCAGGCAATTAGTATGTGGTAGCTCCTCCTGTAGCCTCTCCCTCTAATTGAGGATTTCTCAAAGTGTGGTTCACTGCAGCATCAACTTTATCTGAGAACTTGTTAGAAATGCAAAATCTCTGTCTCTAACTCAAACAATTTATGGGTGAGGCCTGGCAATTTGATTTAACAAGCTATCCACTGATTCACTGATTCTGTTGCCTACTGAAGTTTGCTCTGTAAAAGCGTACTAGAACTGGGCTGCTGTTCTAGATTCTAACTGGGCTGGCCTGGGTCCGAGCATTGATTTATTCCTAAAACTCTTTGTGACTCTCTTATGCACTAGACTTCAGAACATTGAAGAAAGGGTAGCTGAAGAGAAAGCAGATGATAGTTGTTATTTCTGAGGGAAAAATATACTAATTTTTTTTTAGATTTATTTATTTATGTATACAAGAACTGGGGTGTAGGCCAGAGGTGTGGGGTGGTGAGAGGATTCACCAGAGACAGAGTGGGGAGCAGAACAGGCAGATCTACTGAAGTACACTGCTGAGGGGAGCAGCGGGTGAGGCAGGAGAGGTCTGCTGTGCCATGTGGGAAGCTCCCTGGCTGAGGATCAAACTTGTCCTGCAATGGCTGCGGATAGCTTCATAGTGCTGAGATATAACCCATTGCGCCACCAGGGAGGCCCAAAATATACTAATTTTTTAAATTGCAGTAGCACTTCATTATTACATTATGCAAGTTTTAGTTGTGTGACACTAAAAATCATTATCTGTATATATTGCATTAAATTCACCACTAAAAAGCATACTCATTTTAAAAGAAGGAAAGTAAAAGGGTTGTGGCCTGAACGTTAGTGAAAAAAATGGTGTTTATTGAGGAAGTAAAGTATTTATAGGAGTCACAGTCATTGGTGTTTCACCTGCTACAGAGCTGAACAAACAAAGATTTAAAATCTATGTGCACTTCCTTCTATGGCACCAGCTACTTCAGTCAAGGTTTGATTTACAATCTTGTATAGAAAAGAAGTGTTGGGATTGACAGAGGTGAAATACAAGCATTCAAAGCACTTGCAATAATAATTGTATTGGGGAATTGGATCAGTACCAGAACAAATAAATACATGTGCTCTTTTCCTTCTAGGCAAGCTTGGGCTTTGGTTGGTGTCATTGATGGTGGAAGTACTTCTTGCAATGAATCTGTGAGAAACTATGAAAATCATAGTAGTGGAGGGAAGGCTCTTGCTCAAGGAGAGTTTTATACCGTGGAGGGTCAGAAGTTCGCTGTGACAGCTTATAGTGAATGGATTGAAGGTAGGCAAGTGCCGTTTATTTTCTGTAAGACATTGGTAAGTATTGTGATAGATTTTTTTAAAACATGGTGCTGTATTCAAATGACTGTCTGATTAGTTTTAATTAGTTTAGGAGTAAACCTATAGTTTCCCTGCTGGGGAATAGAAAATGATCTATTCTACTTTTGGCACCCCCACTGGACTTTGTTCTTGCTTCTTAAGTCATATAGAATGGTTAACTATTAGAAATAGATTTCTTTCCTTGGGGGGGCGGTACTGATTTAACCAATCTGTGATAGAGTGGGCTCTCTCTGGTTACACTCTGTGACATGAGCCCGAGCTTATAATTGGGATCTTTTTATGTAGACCTGTCAGCAAATGTTACCTTTGAGTGCATGCTATGTAAACAAACTTATCCTTTCTTTAAGCAGTTTTTCCCTGATGATCCAACTAGTACATTTATCTTATGTATATACTGGAAAACACCAAAATGTTCAAAGGAGAAATTAATTTTTAATCCTGTCATTCGTAGATCATTATTTTGGTACATAATAATCGACTTTCTTTATCTTATATGTTCCCTGTTGTTCATTTTGTTTTTCTCTCCTTAAACAACATATTGTAAAATTATCTTAAGTCTTTACATTGTCTTCATATGAATTTACTGGAATTTGTCTTTCAGAAGAAGTATACTTTGTTCAGAAGAAGTATACTTAGCACTGAGTATTGAAGGTATAGCTGACTTTTCTCTTTTAAGAATCTTCACTATGGAATTTTCATTTTTTTAAACTTCTTCACTTCTCTGCCAGATTTTTTTTTGGGCTGCAGGTATAAGTTGGCAACCTCCTGTCTGTGCTTGCCTACAGCCTTTCTTGCCCAACTAAATACTGTACCAAAATTGATGTGAAATGAGTAATGAAGAGGTACTTTATTCCATCTATACTTATCTCAAAGGGTTTATTTTAGGCTGAGTCCATACCTCTATTTTGAGTAGCAATATAGCAAAATGTTTACCAAGTGGATTCCTGGAGACACAGTGTCTGCGCTCATTGACTCATTCACTTACTACATGATAGTGAGCGTGTGACTTCTTAACCCTCATCTGTAAAATGGAAATAATATAAACTACCACTGAAGGTTGATGTAAGTGTCAAATGTCAAGAATATGAAGTTTGTAGCAT
Source organism: Scalopus aquaticus (assembly GCA_004024925.1). Classification (NCBI taxonomy): domain Eukaryota; kingdom Metazoa; phylum Chordata; class Mammalia; order Eulipotyphla; family Talpidae; genus Scalopus; species Scalopus aquaticus. Next base: position 77,994 of record PVIJ01006853.1, read on the forward strand.
AACATCTATGGTGAACAGTAAATGTTAGCTATTTCAGCAGTGATGCAAACATGACTTGGTTGATGATGGTGTATTTTATGTCATTGTAGTTAACAAGGGGATTGCTCTAGCAGACAGCTAGAGTTCTGTTAGGTAACAGGAACTTATGTGCTGCCTCTAAACAACCTTGTGGTTTTGGGGTGAGGAGGTGGTATCTCCTACGGATGGGGGAGCTGGAATCATCTTCCTCCAAGACTACAGCTCTTTCTTTCCTGTACATTATGGTTTTCTCTTGCAAAAAGTGGAGGTGAATGAGAAGCATATCTTAGCAGGAATTTGGATGTGTATGAAGAGTTTAGGGGAATTGTTTTTAGTAATATTCCAGGGAGAGGGTAATTACTGACAAATTGACTCAACCTGTCCTTTAAGTGAAATTTTGTTTTCAGTTCCACCTTACTAATGACTACTCATTTCTAGAAGAGGGTGCATTCTAGCTTTTTTATGGTCTTGTTTGTGCCCCAAATTCTCAGTGATACTCATTTTTCTGGAATAGCTGGAAATTATGTCCAGGAAGCAGGGAGGATGAATTTCTTTCCTTCCATACTTCCAGTTCAGTAGTGCTAACAGGAGATAACCTTGCACAAGATTTTCTTCTAAAGTCAGAAAAAAGTGAGAAATTATTGAGTAATACAGATCTGAATTCCTCCCCCCAACCAGAAACACATACTAATGATCTTAAGTCAAAACTTGTCTAGAGTTTTATAAAGGATTTTTGGTTAAAATCTTTTATGATCATTCTTTTTAACACTATTAAAATTTTCCTTTTTGTAAAAGGATTTATTTATTTATGCATACAAGAGCTGGAATGCAGGCCAGAGGTGTTGGGGGTGAGAGAACTCACCAGAGACAGAGTGGGGAGCAGAACAGGTAGATTGACTGAAGTACACTGCTGAGGGGAGCAACGGCGAGACAGTAGAGGACTGCTGCGCCATGTGAGTCAGCTCCCTGGCTGGCAATCGAACTCATGTTGCAGTGGCTGCGGATAACTTCATAGGCTGAAACTTAACCCCTGTGCCACCAGGGAGGCCCTATTAAAATTTTCTATGAAAAATTAATAATTCTTAGTTGCCCTGTTAGATAATTTTTTGGGTAAAAATCTGAAATTTTGGATATTGATTGCTGCTCTCATGAGGTCTCTGTTCTCAACCTACTCATCTTTATTCTTGGGAAGGCAGAATAATATAGAGGTTAGGAAATTGGGCTCTGGGAATTAGATTAACATTTAGTTACGGGTTGTACCATTTTTTTAACAGCTACTGAAATTCCCTGGCCTATGATTTCTTGTTCTTTTATGCATGTAGTTGTTCCTAACTCTCAAAGTTGTTTTGATGAAAGGTGTATGAAATCCTAACAACTGTTAGCTGTTGTTATTATTGTTAGAGTTATTATGTCATTAATGTTATTTGGAGAAATGCCATTATAACCTTTACTATCTGAATGTAAGAAACATTAAAACATCACTTTATATTTATTAGGTACTTTTTTTGGTGCTTTGTAGAAATAGGAAAGCTAGAGTAGATGATTGCGGAAAGAACAGAATCCAAGATTTGCTCAAGTTAGGTTATACCAAGATAGTTGACTCAAGACTGTAAGACTATCTGTTATCATTCCTTCTACCTTGACTAAATTTTTCTCCATCCGATTGCTTGAATCAAATGTGTTTTACTTTTGCTCTCATTATCATCTCTAGAATCATTATCTTAAAGTAATCCCAGAATAGATGCCAATTAGTTGGAAAGATGAGAGGTACAGATATTTTGTAAACAATTACCAAATTGTTGGTGGTGTTTTGTCACAATCATTGAATGGTGGTGTTTTCCCTTCTCAACTGACATAACTCTCCAGGTAAAGACTAAGGTATGAACAAAGGCATGGGAATGAAAGATTGTTTAAGGCAAGGTTTTATTCTTAATATTCAGATCATGTATGGACTAATGTTCTGTTTCTTCTTCTGTGCTTGGATCAAATCAACATTGGGTATAGAATATAGATATCTTCTGTGCTTGGCAGCTTCCACCCTAGTGTGAGATGTTCCTTTAGGATGACTTGCAAGCAATATTATCATTTTAGCATTGAGTTCAAATACAGCAAGAGATTTGGGGATTAAAAGCCTTCTTCGAAGTTATAAAGGAATGATTAACTGAAGTGATACGTATCTTTTCATGGTTAGAAATGTATGGAGATTGCTCCTTGAGGGCAGGTGCTTTATTTTTATTTTTTTATCATTACTATCTGCAGAGTGACTGGCACATGGTTAGCGTTAGTAAACATTTGTTGGCTTGATTAACTTTGGATTTGTGATTCAAGGAGGGAATTGATTTTAGAAAGAAAAAAAATCTTAATGCTTCACTTTCTTGCTTTTTGGTTTAGGAGTTTCTCTTTCAGGTTTTCGAGTAGAGGTTGTGGATGGAGTGAAACTTCACCTGTTGGATGATGTTAGTAGCTGGAAAGCTGGAGACCAGATTGTGGTCGCAAGCACAGACTATTCTATGTACCAAGCGGAGGAGTTCACCCTTCTTCCCTGTCCCGAGTGCAGTCGATTCCAGGTCAAAGTCAAAGGTATCAGCTGACTCAGTATATTTCTCAGACATGACTCTTGGAGTTATTTTTTTTCCCAATCATCATCCTCCTCCTCCTCCTGGATGGTGCCGCCGCCACCACCATTATCAGCCTTGGTGATCTTAGCCGGGGCGGGGGGTGGGGGGAGTACATTGCCACTAGATCCCAGATATTAGATACAAATAGTTATTAAGCAAATAATGTTACTGTTAATCATGTAACAGATAAATCATTGTTTCTGTGTCTTTTCTTTTTGTTTTGTAAAAAAAAATAAAAGATATGGACTAGATGAGTTGATTTATTTTTTTCCTCCAAGGTTTTCCCAATTTCTCTCTTATGAATTTTCTATTCTCAAATAATAACCCAACTATCAACTGGGTCCATTTTTAAATAAACATCTTTCTTCTTAATTAAAAAAATCCCATGATTTTTGAGGATCTTCTTCCTTGTCAAAAAAGTAGACCTTATTACTATTTAAAATGGAACCCAAAAGATATTTTCATAAAACAACATCTCTTATTATAATCTTGAATAATATATTTTTTTGAGGAAGAGCTAGGTGCTTTGAGATTTTTACTGTAAATTGTGTTTGGAAACAGCAGCTGACACCAGAAGCTGATTCTGAGCCTGGTAGTGGGTAAGGCTTCTTCATTCCTTGCCTTAATTATGGGATTCATTGGACATTTCACTCATTATGTTGGTTTCCTTGCTTCTGTACTCAAGATTATACATTTGTGGTAGAAAACAAAAGTGTTTACAGTAACTTTAATAAGTACTCAGTGGGTAATTTAGACCTTTAAAGTTTAAGGGAAATTTTTGTGCTTTTAAAAAAATAGGATGATTGACTCACTTTGCGGGTTTTCTCTGTATTCAGTGTTGCACTTTTCTTTCTTGATAAAACAGAGTATAAACAGAAAACAACAAAAAAAATTATGATACCATCTGGCATTAATTTTGTTTGGAACTTCCCAGTCTTGTTAACAAGTCTACATGATAATGAATCCCCATGATCTCAACTCTTGATTTAGTTATAATTTTCTTTCTGAGTTTATATAATAAAAGCATCAGAATAAAGCTCATTACTACAGTGCTTTTAAACTTCTATTATAAGTGAAAATTTAAAAGAATACATAATAATAAGCAGGAAAGAAAAGATGATAGTTTCTGCACTGTTAATGTCCAAGTACATATTACATTAACTTTGAAGTAGAAGCAAAACAAATGGACACTCAGTTAACTCCATCTACAAAACCATGATTTTTTCTGAATCACCATGCATTTAGTTCTTAATGTGCCCTCAATTGGGGCATAGAACACATTTAGAGGAGAGAAGAGGAAAGAGGGGAAGGATAGGGGAAAATGGTAATTTTATGGGACTTCAGAATAAATGGAACTGTTTTTTTTTTTTTTGACATAAGTTTCATGTTTTCTTTGTTTTAATTTTCTTTTTCCCTTACCCATATCAACCAGAAACTCCTCAGTTCCTGCACATGGGTGAGATCATTGATGGTGTAGACATGAGAGCTGAGGTTGGAATTCTCACCCGAAATGTTCTGATCCGAGGAGAAATGGAAGATTCATGCTATGCTGGAAACCAGTGCCAATTCTTTGATTATGATACCTTTGGGGGACATGTCATGGTAGGCAAAAGATTTGTTGATTTCTTTGAAATCTTGGTTCTAAATACATGTTTGAAAAAGCATTCAAGTTTTGAATTGAGATCTATATGAATATTAAAAAATCATTTCATTTCTCTATCAAATGATAATGAGATTTTAGATAGCTTCATTTAGTTGGTTGTGCCACTTAGGTATTATCACATGAGGAATTAAGTCCATACATAGGAAAGAAACACCTAAAGACCAAAAAAAAAAAAAAAAAAAAACAAAACCCACAAAAAAAACCTTCCGGCATGCAATCTCTGAAAGATTCATTGGTCCTTTTAAACACATGATATTATGAAAGGGTAAGTAGTGCTAATATACACATACAAAGTATATTTCTGTAAAAATGTTTTCTGTATGCAGATTGTTATTTTGTAAAGTATTGAGCACTTACGATGTGGTAGGCTTTGTTCTAAGTGCTAATCTATTGAATTTCTGGGCTGCAGTTTGGTTATATGTGTTTTAAAGTCAACTTTTGTACCGTGAGTAAACTGATAGCAAGATTTCTCTTACAATGATTTCTGAAATGTTGGTCAGTGGTTTTAGTAGTACGATTGAAAATCCAGCATTGGAAAAGAATGAGAGTATTCAAATTGTGGATTATAGAGGAATTAAAAAAAACTGAAACAGCATTACATGCTAACTAAAACATTGAGAAAGGATTTTAGAAATAACCACTATTCAGCAGAGTACTTACAGTGGAGTTTATAGAAATGAAGGAATGACACCATGGGCAGAATATTTGAACAAATCAAAACAGACATGCAAAAATTATTTCTGGTTATGTTTTCTTTTATTCCTAATAAGAAACCGTCTTCCCCCTATTTTTATTGAGAAATAATTGACATGAATCACTGTAAGTTTAAGGCATGCAACATGATAGTTTGATTTACATATATTTGATTACATATTTGGTTTGATTGCTATAATAGGTTCAGCCAACATCCATCATTTCATATAGATAAAGTAAAGAGAGAAAATATTTGTCTCCTGGTAATTAGAACTCTTAGGATTTACTCTTTTAACACCTTTCCTATCTATCATAAAGTAGTGTTAGCTATAGTCATTATGTACATTATAGCCCTAGTACTGATTTATACATTATATTATATAATATTATATAACATTATACCAGTGACTGTCAGTTAATACATTTTGACCCACTTCTTCTAATTCCCCCTTTACCCAAACTCTGTCTCTGGTAACCAGTCTGATCTCTTTTCTGTTTTAAATTCCACATGTAAGTGTGATTACGTGGTATTTGTCTTCCTCTGTTTGACTTACTTCATTTGGCATAATGACTTAAGGTTAATCAGCATTGCCACAAATGGTAGGATTTCCTCATTTCTTTTGGCTGTATAATATAATATTGTGCATTCTATTGAATGTGTGTGTGTGTACACCTAACACACCTAAACCACATATAGTACAACTGCTTTATCCATTCATCCATGAATGTACACTTTGGTTGCTTCTCTTTCTTGGCTATTGTAAATAATGGTGCTATGGCCAAGGGGATGCCAATATCCTCTGAGCTAGTGTTTTACTTTGGATCCCAGAAGTGGAATTGCCAGATTATATGATACTTTCTTAATTTTTTGAAGATCCTCTACCCTGTTTTCCACAGTGACTATTTAAGAGAACTGTATAGCTTTCTAAATTACTCACCACTATAAAAAAATTTACTAAATTCTTTACTAGAGATCTGGGACAATGACAAAAGAAAACATGTTTTGGTATATATTCTCCTCGAGACCTTTTCCAGTAGATTGTGTTTCTATTCTGAAATGTATCAGTTTGATTTCAGTTATCTTTCCTTACAGATAAAGAAAAATTTTACCTCCGTCCATCTTTCTTATGTGGAATTGAAACATATGGGTCAGCAGCAGTTGGGGCGCTATCCTGTTCATTTTCACCTGTGCGGAGACGTGGATTATAAAGGAGGGTACAGGCTTGCGACCTTTGTGGACGGCTTGTCCATTCATCACAGTTTTTCCAGGTGCATCACTGTGCATGGGACAAATGGCTTGTTGGTGAGTCACCTCCCACTATGGTGATGCACATTACTGAAGTAGTAAATTCTTTTTCTCATGACTCCTCAATTTTATGTAATTAAGCTGTTGCACCACATGCCTTACTATCTCCAGCTTTTATGAGAATTCTGCTCTTTTCCTGAGTGGAGAAAGCCCATTTCTTTTAACTACCCAAATTATTCTTTGAAGGAACCAATAAATTCTGACGTTTGACTTTGCCCCTTCAGCTAAGACTCAGACTTCTTTTTGCATTTGTACTGAGCATACTACACTGAATAGTACTTGTTACTTAAACCGCAATCAATCTTGCTACCAATGACATTATGCACTTGCATTTCTGCAGATAAAAGACACCATTGGATTTGACACACTAGGTCATTGTTTCTTTTTGGAGGATGGTGTTGAACAGAGAAATACTTTGTTTCACAATCTGGGACTTCTTACCAAACCCGGCACCCTCCTCCCGACTGACAGGAATAACTCCATATGTATTGCCATGCGAGAAAAAGTATTTGGAAATTACATTCCTGTGCCTTCCACGGACTGTATGTGAGTAATTGGCAGAGAGAAAAACTGGTGTGTTGGTTAAGGCCTTTGACTTTGGGAGAAGACGTTTTGGGGGAAGTATTTAGTGGGCAGGATTTTTCATGAACAATGTTTTAAATGACCTTAAACTATGTCTTGCAGGGCTGTTTCAACTTTCTGGATTGCTCATCCAAACAATAATCTGATTAATAATGCTGCGGCAGGCTCACAGGTAAATCATATTAAATTGCCTTCAGTTTGCATTTATTTACTTGTTTATTTTATTCATGCTTATAAATATTCTGGTCTCTATGTATTTAATGTAATTTGTGGTGATCTTACCCAAATATGACATTGTTTTCTAGTTCTTTTTGCTTGGTTGTGAGCAGGGTATATTTGAACTGGCTTTTCTATTTCCATCCTTTTGTTAAATACAGGGATCATATACATCCATTGGAATTTAATCTCTTTGGTAAAGCAACTAAACTCGATTGTTTATCTTAAATGAACTATGTGCCTTGAATTGTTTAGCAAACATAAGAATAGTTTTGGAGAATAAATGAACTGTTTTTGGACAATAGTAAATGTCCCCTCAATAAGTTTGGAGAGTATGATTTAAAACTGTTAATTTATAATCTAAAAGTGAAATCTTTAAGATATTATACTGCTAGGTTTTATAACCTCTTCTGAAAGTTACAATATGGAAATATATTCATATCTATGCATCATGGTTATTAAAATTTTAAAAAGGAAAGAAATACTTAATATCGTTTCCCAGGAAGAAATGAAAGATTAGTTGAAGAGATATGGCTATCACTCCCTGGATGAATATGGAATTCCTGTCCTTAATTTTCCCAAGAAACATAAAACATAATTTTTTTATTCAACAGGGCAGAGATTGGATATTTCATTATTTCATGTTTCCATTATTCATTTTTTTATGTGAGAAATGAAAGCAGACCTCTATTCTAACAGATGCACATTTTTCTTTTTCATTCTTTGAGTTATTTTCTCACTAAAAAACAAAACAAAACACAAACTGTTCCAGTAAAGCTCATGTTTTGGAAAGGGTTTTTCTCCCAAAGTAAATCAGACCCTTTCTTCTTGTACCTTTCCACTGCCTTTAACAAAGCTCCCTTTACCTGTTTTGACACCACAGTGTTTAAAGGGAAACAGCTGCTACCCTCCTCATCTCCCTGCCTCCATCTCTCATCCCCAGACTCCATTGCTTCCTAGGGGTGGGAAGTTTGTTCTGCTATCAGCTCGCAGGGCTGTGTTGTGGAGCATCTTGATAATGCTCCAAGTGTTCTGTTATCTGTCTGTGTGCAAAAGAGTTCAGGTGGGAAACATTTTTCAGAATAATTTGTTTTATTAAGACCTATTTGTAAACTTTTATTGTGGAAAGATGTTAAATACACCTTTCATTTGGTGTGTAGATATATGTGCTTTCCACAATTAGTCTCTTCTCTATGTTCCCAAAAGACTTTGGTAAAATGAACATAATACTTATTATGTATATGATATCTTAGTTTTCTTAGTATTTCTCTTTAGACTATGAATCCTTTGAGAGGCGTCTGACTGTATTCCTTACACACATGGGCATAAAATATGTATTCACCAAATTTGAACCAATACCATTCTTTTGGACTGTATGTTTAAGTTTTAACAATCTGCTGAATCCAGGTCCCATAGTATGAAGTTGTCCTTCCTTTTGGACTGGATTTTAATTAAATTTTAAAATAAAAAATTGTCACAGGGATTAAGAACATCTGATTTTGATTTTTATGTCTTATTTTTATGTCTTGTATCAGAAATTTTAAAGCTGTTTTGCTCCTCCTGGTAAGGCCAGTAATATTAAAATTGGGCAGACAGGTCCAGACTGAGACAGCATCCCGATTCATGCGTGTGGTGGTTTTTTCTTTGGCAAAATTTTGCCTGGGGACAGGAAGCATATTAGAGTTGTTTGAAAGAAGTCAGTGAGCTTGGCATGTTGGTGGATAGTTCTTTAATGGGTATGACTCATGTATTGATCAGGTTTGGAGGTAAACAGAAAAAAAAATTTTTGCTAAAAGGTTGTGCTGTCTGGGTCACATGGCGAGAAGCAGGGAAGGCTTATTAGGTGCTAGTTCTGCATAACTTTTTAATGTAGATAATGATGGGAAGTTATTTTTGAAAATAATTGGTATTACCCAATTATTCCTACCTTTTACCCAATCCTACAAAATGTAAATTTGCTTATTTTGAAGAGTGGTATAACTGTTCTAAGTTGATGTTGCTACTTTTTTAGGTTATTTCTAGCCACGAAACAATAAAAATTAGTATTAAAAAGAGTAAACTTATGTGTGAAGCCATTCATAAGGGTATTTCATAGAGGTACTTGATAAAATGAGACTTTTAATGATCTTGACCTTTCAATTATAGGATGCTGGGATATGGTATTTATTCCACAAGGAACCTACTGGTGAATCCACTGGATTGCAGCTCTTAGCGAAACCCGAACTTACTCCTTTGGGTATATTTTATAACAACAGGGTCCATTCAAGTTTTAAGGTAGGTTCCTAAGTGTTGATAATGAGTACATAGTATTTATAAGATAAAGGGTGGGGTACTATGATTATAACAGAGAAGAGTCAGTTTTGAGTATAACTTGACATCAGAGTATTTTTTTTTATATAAATATATATTTTTATTGTTATTTATGTCTTTTACATTTTGTATTCCCCTTGGGTAGCCCACCACCAATTCACCTGTGATCCATCTTCATGGTCCCTTGTGTTCTTTTCTATTCCATTTTGTGCCCTTTTCCTTCCCTCCCTCCGCCTCCCTCCCCCTCCCCCCCACTGATTGTCTCTCTCCCACCCGGCCTCCCTATAGTCCTGTTATAAGTGAAACCATTCGATATTTTTCTCTTCCTTTCTGGCTTATTTCACTGAGTATGATCCCCTCTAATTCCATCCATATCGCTGCAAATTGCATGTGTTTATCTTCTTTCCATGCTGAATAGTATTCCATTGTGTATATGTACCACATCTTCTGGATCCAATCATCTATTTTTGGACATCTGGGTTGCTTCCATACCTTTGCTATTGTGAACAGTGCCGCAATGAACATATGGGTGCATGTATCCTTTCGGATTAGTGTTTTTGTATCCTTTGGGTA